>JASSUY010051898.1:26066-37161 GCA_032466535.1 Forpus xanthops | reverse complement strand
AGCTCCTTCAGGACCCGCAGATGGATTTCATCAGGTCCCATGGACTTGTATACATTCAGGTTCCTAAGATGGTCTCAGACCAGATCCACTCCTACAGTTGGCCCAAGGTCTTAATTCTCACTGTCCCCCCATCTGCCTTCCAAGACTTAGATAGTATGGTCAGAACATCTTCCAGTGAAGACTGAGGCAAAGAAGTTATTAAGAACCTCAGCCTTCTCCAAAGCCATTGTAGCCAGTTCTCCCGATGGCTTCTGAAGAGGCAGCCTACCTTTAGCTCTAAAATACAGATTTTGTTTGAATGGGGTCAGTTTTTCACCCTATGCAGATCATTCTGAGCGTCTTATTATAATCATACTTTCTCTGCAGTCTTTTATTATTGCTGGTTTACATCTATATCTGGATCATCAAGGGATATGTTGGATCCTCCATCCTTCCAGGACCCTACTAATGTAAACCCCCAGAACATTCTAATGACGACTAATGGCTACTTCTCATCATTTGTCATTCTCATCTTGATTCACATGTACTTTACAGATACTGTATTACACTATTTGTTTAAATTAGGTATATGACATCAGAAATGTATGTAATTATATTTGTATAACTACAGTATTGTATTGAGCTAAACTTAACAAAAGATCCGTGTCACAGGAGCTAATACTTCCCATTCGTTCTTTATTAGATAAACCTTACAGTATCACAGAAAGATTGACAGAGTCCAGTTGTTTAAGGCTGTTTGCAGAATTTGAAACAACCTTTTTTTTGCCCTGTAATCACATTTAGAAGCCACAAACCAAAAGCTTACTTTTGACTTTGTAGAGTTTAAACTTTCATTTGGAACAAATAAAGCAGGAATTTCACCTCTCTAGGCAAGGGATAGATTCTAAATTATTTATAAGTCTTGTTTAATTGATGAATTACACTAGCATCTATGTACAGATTTTTAATATAAAAGTCTATATTTAGTAAGAGCTGTGACTTTTGAGAAGACACTGTGTATTCCTCAAATAAAAAAGAAATTTCAGTTCATACTTACATATTTATTGTGCTTAATGGCTCCGCATATTATTCTTAGTAATTCTTTGAGAGAATTTAATATAATTAATCAGTATAATAATGTTCTTTAAAATGTTTTTACAAGGAGATCCTCAAGAACCTGGGATTTAAGTTATTTTGACAGAAAATACACTATGAGATAGTTCGTAGCAGTTCCCAGATACAGCCAAATCTAACTGAAAAGTGGGATACTACCTACGCAGCTGTCTCTGAATTGCACTTTCATGGACCTAAGAACTGCATTGCTTTTTTTGGAGTCCTCAGACTGCACTTTAAGCTGGCTCTTAGATGAGTGATGAGCCTGAGATTCCGCCATCTGTTCCTTGATCACTGTATGCAAATTCCATGTTGTCAGAAAAAAACATAAACAACAATGCAGAATTAAATAATATACAATAATGTATTTTAAGAATACATATAGTAATGTTGAGATGGTTTATGTCACCTAGAAAAGAACCATGCTTCAAATCTAAGATATATTGTAACAGCTGTAATTTTCTTTGATGATTTTGCCCTTCTTAAGCATGATGGGATCATTATGCCTGCTGAAGCTACTAGTAATCTTTTTCTTGCCTCACATCAGTGGGTGAGGCCATTATATGGGCAGCCATTATGTGACAAAACACAGTGTCTAACTTAGCAAAGCTGGTGAGTTAATTCACATGAAGTAAATGTATCTTTGGAGTCCAAGTCCGATAGTTGTGTCTAATAAGACTTTAAAAAATAAAATAATTTTTAAAAATCAAATAATAAACCAGGTCTTGGAGTGCCTGGTATATTCCCAATAATGATCTTAATATTGGTATTCTACAAGTTCAATCTTACTTTTGCCTCATTTCTTCATGATGCCACATGTGATGAACTTAGTCATCACTGAGCAAACTGGGAAGTTATTTATTTACATAAAACAACAGTGGTGTTTCCACCATTTAAAGGCAGAAAAGCTATTTTCAGGTCACAGCAAAATAATTTCTGAGGCAAGCTTTACAAGACTTTCCACTTGGTTTACCTAGTTATTCCCAAACAGGTTTTATCACTGTGTCTGCTTTTAATTTCTGTGTGTTCTCCTTCCTTACCAAATGTTTTCCCTTCCCATCTACCCACTAAGGTGACTGGCCTTGCAGGACTATCACAAAGTACTGCCAAATTACCGCTGCTTTCCGCTTCTCTCTTCCTCCCCTCACCCCACCTCTGAGCATTACTTGCCTCACTTCATTTCACTGTCATTTAAGGCAAGATTTGTTGAGATCTGTAAAATATGCTAAGTCTTATGGACGACTGGAAATCAGCATGACAGTAAGAACTCAATTTCTTAAAAACGGTGAGGAAGTTCTTGGATAAGTACTCAGCATTAGTTAAATCTGACTGTACTATTACTTACCAATGTAAGGAGGAATTATTTTAAGGCCAGAAAAATTACATGTGAAATGCACAGAAAATGTATAGAAAATGTAGCTTGTTTTCACACAAGCATTTCTGGTACGTAGCATCCCCTCTATTCTTAAAATCACTGCTATTGCTTTTATTATACACTTGCTTTAATATGCCCAAAAATTTTTAGATTTCATGAGTCTTCCCAAAATACAACTTGAGATGATAAGAAAACTGAGTTTAAGAAAATTTTATTTGTCCATCTAAATTATTCATGTATGGAAAATCATTTTTCACAAGTAATTTTTTCAGATGCTATTTTTAATGCTGTGACAACTCAAAAGCAGCTTTGTGTTGAATCTGCAGGCTCAGTATGTAGTTAATTCTTGGTGATGAATATGTGCTTTGCTTTTTGAAGGCAATTTGGCTTGGAAATAAAATCATGGAAATATGAAAATGCTAAAGTGTACATGCAAAGTATGCTTCTGACTGTTCTGATCTTAAGCTTGTATAAATGTTAAAAATGTAGTAATTTGTTTATGCAGTCAGTCTCAGCTGTCTGTGATAATGTGCACTTATTTAGATGTAGAACTATATATGTAAAAGCAGTTTCCAAAGTGCTGAGAGGCTTGGGGGAGGGAGGGAGGAGAATATTTAGGAAATTGGACTTTTTTTAAAATCAGTCTGGAAGTCAGAGGAGAAACTAGACAAAAATTAAAACAAGAAAATGTCTCCAATATCACTGCCAAATATTACAGTGTAAGTCTTTATGATTCCTAGGAAGTTGCTTTGTAAGCTACGTGTTACATGTGATTCCCAAATATTGCACTGGTAAGTGACCAAAGCCAGTCTGGCTTGTCTGGCCTGCAGCCTGACTGGCTCTGTTTTCATGGGCACATAGAAAGTGTTTGTCTTGTCCTACGTCAGCACTTGCAAGAGAAACCCTCAGCAAAGAGCAAATCTATGGCACGTCAGCTTTTGTATTGCAGAAAATTACTTGCAGACCCTTTTACCTCATTAAACAGCATTACTACTGCTCTTAGGGTAAAAACTGCCATTCAAGTTGAGACTTCCCTACAAAGCCAGTCCTTCTCATTGTGCTACAGGTGGGTGGGGTAGCTACCTGAAATTGTGACTCATATTCGTGTGTGCTTTTAGTTACTATTGGAAGAATAAACCCAGCAGAATAAACTGTGCAGAGATAAGATAATAACCTGACTCCAAAGTTTCAGACAGGCTGGGAATCTTTGGCTGCCTCCAGGGGTGCTAGCCTGATGGAACAGGCTTTTCAGGGGAGATAAGCATCCCATGCTGCAAGCATCTATAAAGAAATGGCACAAATGAGGAAAATAGTGAGAAACAACTCCCCAGAGCCCCAAATCCCTCTCAATCTCTGTACATATCTATGGTTTTCTGCACTGTCAAATGAGCAGGTGTGAATCATAAAAGAGCCATCATTAAGGAAACCTATTCTTTCCTAAAGCAGCTCCTCTTCAATTTTAAATGCAGCTTACATATGGTGTAAGTGACATTGTTAGTCACAATCAATAAGTGACAGGCAGATGCCCTCCGTTTAAATTTCTTCACCAGTTGATGAATTCTGGTCCCTTTATATACATTTGTATTTTTAATAAAAAAGAGTTTTGTTTGTATGGGTTGGTTTCTTATTACTGGTACTCCTCTACCAAATCTCTTCTGTGTTTATTTCTGCTGTAACCCTTCTTGCTATTCTTTGTATCTACCACAAAATTCCAGTATTTTGGCTAAAGGGTTATTTTATCTTTGCTAATTAAGTGGTTTAAATTTTCTTGTGACCACTTAGAAGGTGCTGATTGTTTGGTTTCCTCTATTTCTTCTTCCTTCTTAGAAAAGTAAAGGGTAAACCTGCAAAGAGGAATTCCTTAGTGATTTTAGACCTCAAACTAATCTTCACTGCTTGGCAGAGAAAACCTCTCAGATGCTGATATTCCCAAATTAATTTCAGTTAAGACACAGAGTCCACACTGCTTCACCTAAAATTATTACTACTGGAGAAGTTTACAAGTTATTTGTCAGCTGCAACTGAGTTTACCCTTAACATTAGGAAACCCTAAAGATGAAAGTTGCATGCTTGCCCCAGCAAGAAATCTATAGACTGGAAGCAGAAATAATTATTAACGATTAAGTAAAGATAAGATGTAACTATAGCAGTGTTCTTACCTTGTTAGTTACAAGTGACTTTAGTATGGTTATCTGAGGGAACAAATTAGCCCTGTTCTGCTTGGTAAATGCACCCACTTAAGAGCTGATGTTTAATATTTTAGTATCTCACCTTCTCTCCAGGATCAACAGGTGTTCCCAACAGCAGTTTCTTTGAGCAGGTTCCCATTCCTTGGCCAAGATGCAGTCCTTTCCATTTTCTCTCACCCCTATTTCTTCCTAACCTGCTATTCCATGCAAATTAAGTACTTGAGGCTTAGAATCTCCTCTGAAGTTTCTTTAAGTTAACAATCTAACTCTACCTATTAGCTTAAAGAATGTTATGATGCTCTGCAGAGAATAAACATCACCAGTCACACAGAAGTTGGGTCAGGTTTGAAGTTCTCATTGAGAAACTGCAGGTGAACAACACAGATGATAGGTAAGAGCCCTGCCTTTGACTGTAGATCTCACACTGCCATGAGACATACACTCCTGTAAATCCCTTTAGTTTTCTAGCATGAAGGCTTGCCCTGGTTTCTAGCTTATTTTTAATGTGAGATAAAAGCCGACATTTTGATTTTATCAGCTATTTACCACATACCTGGTAGTGCCATTTATGCTGTCCTGTCACACAACATGGTATTGGGAGGCTATTCCTCATTTCCAGAAGTGAAAAAAAGATGCAGCTAAATCCACTTGCAAAGGTAAAAAGAGTTTCCAGTTGCAGCAGCAGTAACAAACTTTGGCATAAAAATTGTTGTTGCTCTTAAAGCTTGCTATTGTCATTGAAATCTTGAACTTTTGAACAGGTTTGTTTGGAGCCTTTATTGAAGTTCTTGAAAGGACTGTAGTGTCTTATAGACTCAAATTTTAACTCTCCAAGAAGTAAGGTTTGACCAGTTCGCAGGAAGCAATATACAAACACATGGGATAAAGTAACAGTCACATTTCCTCTGCCCTGAAATTGGGATAAATGAGTATCACTTCCCTGGTAAAGCATATCCTAATTACTTGAAGCTAATGCACTGTTTCTAGTCCCAACATCTGGCATTTCTCTACCTACAGTCCTTCTAAACCACTATTCACTGAATAGAGTACTTTAGACTTTTTAAAGCTGTGGTAGAGCAGCTGGTAACAGCTCTAAGTACATGTGCCTGAGGAGAGAAAGCTGGAGGTATGTTCTGCAGTAAGCAGTATTTTTAATTAAAAGAATATAAAATAAAGGTGAGGAGGGGAAATCCTGCAGATAAAAGAAATTAGTTTTCAAAATGGTTTGCAGGGCATTGGTGTTTGGCTTTGGAAAGAGGTGGGGGGTGTTATTCCTTGATTCTTGATCTAGCAAGAAGAAACTTAGTAAAACTCTAGGAGGGAAGATAAGGTCAAAAGAAAAAGCACCCTTGGATTCAGGGAGCCTCATTAAATAGAAAACCAGCAATGCCATTCATGCTGGTGGTGCAGTGGATTCTTGTGATGCAGCAGCAGTTCTAGAAAAGCTGCACAAACACCACCCTACCTGGAGCTGTATCATCTCCTGACACAGAAAGGAAAGTCGCAGCTGCTGTGGCAGCAGCTTTAGTGAAAGGATCAAGAGGATCAACATGATCCCTGGTTGGACCATAAGAAACCAAGATTCCAGAGGGATACACCAGCCAGTTGCCACTGACCAAAAAAAAGGGAAATATAAGCCCAGTTAAAAAAAAAAAAAAAGGAAGAAAAGAATACCGAGGGAACTACAGGCCAGTCAGTTTCACCTCAGTGCCAGCAAGATCATGGAGCAAATCCTCCTGGAAACTATCCTAAGGCCCATTGAAAATAAAGGAGGTAATTGGTAACAGCCAACATGGCTTCATTAAGGGCAAATCATGCCTGTTAAATTTGATGGCCTTCTATGACAGGATTATAACATTGGTGGATAAGAGAAGAGTGACTGATGTCATCTACCTGGACTTGTGCAAAGTGTTTGACACTGGCCCCCACAGCATCTTTGTCTCTGAACTCTAAAGGCATGGATTTGAAGGACAGACTGCTCGCTGGACAATGAATTGTCTGGATGGTTGCACTCAAAGTATTGCAGTCAACAGCCTGTTGTGGTGGAGATAGTGAAAAGTGATGATCCTCAGGGGTCGGCACTGGGACCAGCACTGCTTAACATCTTTGTCAGAGACATTTATAGTGGGATTGAGTGGACCCTCAGCAAGTCCTCACCACACCAAGCTGTGTGGTGCAGTTGGTACGCTGGAAGGAAGGGATGCTATCCAGAGGGACCTGGACAGACATGAGAGGTGGGCCAGTGTGAACCTCATGAAGTTCAACAAGGCAAAGTGCAAGGTCCTGCACCTGGGTTGGGGCATGTCATGGGCTCAGCAGCAGCAGTCATTTTTCTCTTTTTCGTAGTAGCTGGTGCAACACTGTGTTTTGGTTTTTCAGCTTGGGAACAGCGCTGATAACACCAGTGTTTATAGTTATGGCTTAGAATGTTTAGGCTGGCCAAGGACTTTCTGAGTTTCATGCTCTGCCAGGGAGGAGGGGAAGCTGGCAGGAAGCTGGGAGGAAGCAGAGACAAAGCGCCTGACCCAAACTGACCAAAGAAGTATTCCATACCACAGTACATCATGCCCAGGATGTAGAAATGGAGAGTAGAGACCCGGAAGAAAGAGGGGGGACTGAGGGAGCAGAACTGCGTGAGGGCCTTAAATCACAGCATTCACTTAAAAAAAAGTTATATTTGTAGATAATCATAAGCATCTGCACAGCCATGTAATTCCTGCTTCTGTCAGAGAGCTGTGTGAATGAAAGAAGTCAGTATTCTTAAGAAAAAAAGAACATAGTGAAAAGGTTCTTCTATGATATCTCTGGAGTATTGGGGGAGATAATGCAAAACTGTTTTCCAGTAACTCTGGTTTCTTCTTTACTAGGTCTATTTTTACTGGGGTCAAATTGTTGCATCACTTATAACAGTATGAGCTTTACACAAGAGAGACCAGCTTTCCCTGTTATGACACTCTGGGACAGAAGATGTCAGTGTGCCTAGGCTACAGGTAGACAGGGCAGTGGAACACAGCCCTGCTGCTGGGTTTTGGCACAAGATACGCCTACTCATATGTATGCCTCCAGGACTGCTCCCTGGCAGATAAAAAATCTAGGAGCCTGCAAATCTCCTAATTTTTTTTTGCATACTACTTTGAGTAGTTTTTTCTCTGGAAAAAAAAAAAAAGCAGGTGGACTCATCTACTGTAAAAAAAGTTAACTGAAGTGTTTTGACAGCCATCAAAGAATCTTAGAATCATAGACTATTTTAGGTTGGAAAAGACCTTTAAGGTCATCTAGTCCAACCATTAATTTAGCACTGCATAGTTCACCACTAAGCCATGTCCCCGAGTATCTCATCTACACATCTTTTAAATACCTCCTGGGATAGTGACTCAACCACTTTGCTGGGCAGCCTGTTCCAAGGCTTGACAACCCTTTAAGTGAACGATTTTTCCTAATATCTAATCTAACCTCCCTCAGTGCAACCTGAGGCTATTTCTTCTTGTCCTATAACTTGTTAGCTGGGAGAAAAGACCAGATACATCCTTGCTCTATTCTTTCACATAGCTGTAGAGAGTGAGGAGGTCCCCCTTGAGCTTTCTCTTCTTCAGACTAAACAAACCCCAGTTCCTTCAGCAGTTCCTCATCAGACTTGTGCTCCAGACCTTTCATGAGCTTTGTTGCCTTTTTCTGGAACAGCTCCAGCACTTCCACATCTTTCTTGTAGTGAGGGGCCCAGATCTGAACACTGGTTTCAAAGTACAGCCTCACGATTGCCAAGTACAGGGGCACAATCACTTCTCTAGGCCTGCTGGCCACCCTATTTCTGATAAAGGCCAGGATACCATTTGCCTTCTTGGCTATCTGCACACACACTGGCTCAATGTTCAGCCAGATGTCAATCAATGTCCCCAGGTCGTTTTCAGCATAGCAGCTCTCCAGCCACTCTTCCCCAAGCCTGTAGAAGTGCATGAGATTGCTGTGACCCAGATGCAGGACCCAACGCTTTGCCTTGTTGAACCTCAGCCCATTGATCCAGCCTGTCCAGATGCCTCTGCAGAACCTTCTTATCCTTCAGCAGATCAACATTCCCACCCAATTTAGAGTCTTCTGCAGATTTACTGAGTGTATTTGAACATCTCATACAGATTGTAAATAAAAACGTTAAACAAGACTGGCCCTAATACCAAGCCCTGAGAGACACACTAGTGACTGGTTGACAGCTAAATGTGATGCCATTCACCACCACTGGGCTCACACTTCAGATTTTTTACCCAAGAAATACACTTTATCAGGCCATAAGCAGCCAGTTTCTCTAGGGAGATCTTGTGGGAAACGGTGTTAAATTCTTTACTAAGGTTCAAAATTACTATGCTTATGCAACAGTGCCTGGGAAAGTGGGATAGTCACAGAGGAGACATGCAGACTGCACTAGGTAGGAACTTGTCATTATTTTCTGTCATCCTTTAAGTCACTATGTTCAGCCATGTGGAGAGACCATAAGGAATCCTTCATATCATGTATTCTGTTTTCCTGTTGTGCCTGTCCAGGGAGGGTAGGGTATGATTCCAGTGCTCTATCTCCCTCTTGCATTCCCTATTCCACTATTTTGAGAAGTGATACAAAACATCTAGTATATTCATGGTTTTGAGCTTACTAAAATGAAAACTAGGACAAGATTTAAGAACTCTTTCCTCAGGCAGGTTAAACCGTGTGTTTAGGTATGCTTCATTTGGAACAACATGTCCTTTGTATATTTAGACACTTTATAGTTACTGTTCAAGAACTGTAATTTATTGACAAAGTACGGTGATCCATAAATCAAATTTTGCAGTGATAAAACTTTTGTCTTGAGATACAACAACTAAAGTACTTACAAACTTCTAGCTTTTAACCAGTTCTCTGGGTTTTCCTATTAATTTTTTTGACACATACAATATATTCCTATGAATATTTTTGGCAGGTACAATATTGAGCCTGTAGTGATACGATTTTGCAATAAATGCATAATGTCTTAGAAAATGCTAATTTTTTTCCTTCTCTACCCATCACGTAAGGAGAATTCTTGTTTAGACACCCATAATTCAGTATGTTCAATTAAAATATCAGAGAAAAAATATTTTATTGGATAATGCATTGACATGCTCTGCTTCTTACTTGTTTAAAGCTCAGAAATGAGTTAGAAGATTCAATAACACAAAGAAAAACATTGAGAAGTAAAACAAATTCTTTCCACACTGCCACCATTACAGAGCTCTGAAAAGATCACAGGAGTTCCTTTGTTCCTTTGTCCCCCATTTATTCAAGGACTCGCATATTTCTATATCATGCTGTATATACCATAGTAAATGGTATAAAGTAACATAGTAAATGGTATAACATGGAAGGTCTGAAAGAACTTATTTCAAGGTCTAAGCTTTGTTAACACGACCATGTAGATGTGACTGATATTTTTTTCAGGAAACACTGTTGTGTAGTCTGTCAGCATTTCACAGGAATAAAAATAACAGCATACTTCTTCTGTGATATGTTCTGCATGTTAGGTGGGAGTTGGTACAGCTTTTTTTCTTTTTTCTTAATTTTTTCTTAATTTTTTTTCTTGCTATTATCTTGTCATATTCAGAGCTTTCTGTTTCTAGATAGGTCTTCCATAATGCCACAAATATCTTTCAGAAAGCATGACATCAGGTTTTACTTATCTGCGTTTTCATGTCTGATACTTTGTGTCACTGGCAAGACTATCATTATCCCAGTTTACTTCCATTATTAAGGTGCTCAAGCCTAAATCTTGTCAGCTGACTTCTTTTCCGATTATCAAGGCTTGAGGGTTTGGATTTTTTTGTTTGAATGTTAGTAATTTATCTCACTGAAGGCAGAGCTTCCAAACTAAGTCTTTGTATAAATCTAAGTCTTACTGAGTTCTTATCTCCAGCTTTGCTGACTGTCAAACCAAGAAAATATTTGATAAGTTTGAGAGAAAACAGACCCTTTTCTTCAGGATGTTAACTTATTTCCCTTTCTTACTACTAATTAGTCTTGTTATGTAAGTATTATTTTATAAAAGTTTTATGCAGTGTAGTTGAGTGAAGGAAATAAGAATCACTTTCATGATTTTGAAGAGGAAGCTGCTGAGTTCCACCAATTCTTATGTTCAGAAACATATTCTGATTATGCATTGTATTCCTTTTTACACGACGCATCACATCCAGCTCTACCTGTTTATTCTTCTGTTGCAATAAGCTGTTTAATGTATTATGCATATTTTTATTGCCTGAAAATTGCAAATATGCAGTAAATGTTTTAAAAGATGTAGCACAAATTCATGTGAGGAGTACTAGAGCTAGAAGTGTAAGTATGGGAAAAATCACTTATTGAAAATATGCGGGGGATAAGGAACAACGCAATACCGACCAATGTGATCGAACGTTGAACAATTTATTGTGTGCAAGCGTGCCTT
>JASSUY010051898.1:0-16475 GCA_032466535.1 Forpus xanthops | reverse complement strand
GCCGGCAGGAGCCGCCGCCGCCGCAGGAGGCGCTCCCGCTCCGCCAGACGGTCCGCCTAGAGGTGGTGCTGAAGGACCCCACCGAGGAGGGCTGCGTGGAGTTCAGCTACCCGGAGCTGCTGCTGTGCGGGGACTCGCGGGTACGGGACCTCCCATTTCCCTCCCTTTCCCCCTCCCCTGCCGCTGCGTGCTTCCTCCTCCTCCCGGCCGATGGCTGTCCACGTCCCCTGCCTTGCCGATAACATTATCTGTCTCTTGCTGCTCGGGGATGGTCCCAATTCGGCGGGGCGGTGTCCTGGGGGGAAGTCCGGCGGCCTTGCAGTCGTTCTGAGCTGAGTGGTGCTAAGGCTGTGCCTGTGCCCGTGGGTGGAAGGGGAGATGTCGTACTTGTGTCTGAGTTGGCCGAGGGCTCCTGGCTTTGGCTGTGAGCAGGGATAGAGGAGCGCCAGTGCCTTGTGTCCGGCTTTCTCCAGCTCTCTGCTTCCCCTTGACTGACCGGGGAGCGGTAGTATTGCTTCCTCTCTTACTGGGAGCCGTTTCCGGCAGCCGGGCGAAACTTTTTAGCATACCTGTCTGGTTTTTGGGTTGTCTATAGGTTGTGTACAGGGAAATGGAGAGTTATAAGCCCGGCTCTGCTATAAGTGCTGAGAAGCAATGAAGTGAGCATTAGCAGACTTGGAGATGAGTTTCTGCATGGTGTTTTTTTGGGAGGGGTGGTGGTGATGAATGAGAGTTAATGTTGAAACTAACTTCACCTGCAACTTAAGAACTTAATTCAAGAAAAAAGTACTTTCACTTTTACTATTCCTCCCAACCAGAACATATTTGGTACTCGAACTACTTCGGTGTTTAAGAAGATCTTGTGTAGATAACTTCAAGAAGTAAGCAACATTAGCCAGTGAACAGGACCCGCTCTTCAAGTAGGAAAGAGAAACGTGTGTTCTGAAGCTGGTCACACTTAAATCACTCATTCTTAGCCTGAGAATAGCAGTGAAGTTGCACTTGATTCAGATAGTTGTAGCCCCTCTTAATTCCAGTACATGATTTCAGAGGAGGTTTCAGAGGACAAGGAAGTAATTACTGTTATGAAGGTTTTGATGGCTCTGGTGATAAACGCAAACTTCAAATACGACTACTGATATTGCCACTCTGTTTTTGCATCCAGCACAAACTTAAGAATGACTGAAACTTCTAATTTACCAAACCAAAGTGTTTCTAGGTGGTGATGCTGTATAACTGTACTTAGCAGCCTGCTTGCTTTTGGTTTGGTAGTTGGAGGGGTGTAGGGTCTGGATTGCATTCAGATGTGGAAAAAGGAAAAGTTGATAATTGTGATTTTAATCTGAGTTCTAATGTGAGTTAGAAGGTTCCTTCTGCTCATCCTGGCCTACAGCTATTGTGGGCAAGCAGTGCCACTTAGGACTCCTCTGGGTTTGAGTGCCATAAGCATACTGCCTTGTCAGGTGCCATCTTTCAAAGCAGCTTGCTTATGAAAAATTGTACTAAGTGTTTAGAAGTGGTTCAGTGTGTGGAGGTTGACTTTTCCTTTTTGCAGTTCCCAGTTCTGTAACTGCTTGGTTTTTTTTTTTTAAACTGTAGATTAGTAATGTGTTAATCACACACACTCCTGGAAAAAATGGCTTTTGAGTGGTGTTTTGGATGTAAATTCTGTGTCTTCTGGGGGTAGGGACTGATTTAGGGGATTTTTGGTACAGTTGGGACCATAGGATTGAAGATTTCTTTTAAGGTAGAAATACTTTATAGGAAGTTGTGTCTGTTTTTCAGCCTCCTCTAGAGTCCAAATTGAAATGAATAGATTGTAATGTTCTGTCTTGCTGGGCTATGTGGAACAATCAGTTGATTATGTAAAACAGTGTTACAAGTTGTGATCCTCTTAAAGAGATTCTGGACTTGTGTTCTTGTAGAAAAACTGATGTCTACTTGGCCTGTCATTTTACATTCTTGCTTGCTCTATGGTAGAAGCTGGAAAACCTACTCTGATATGGTAAGGAGGACTTAAAATCTTGTCTTAATCAGCATGAAAAGTGAGAGGAAGCACATTTTATTCAGAAATAAAATTAGTGCGTTCTAGTTCCTTCACAGAGCAAATACAAGAGGAGAATTTGCTCTGTGCAGTGCAGGAGGCTTAGCGTGATAGAAGTCTGTCTTCTAACCTGGTATGTTAATTGTTCAAAGTCCTAAAATAGAAAAAAATCGTGAAAGGAAAACTGATCCTGCTTGTGGAATAGGATAGCTATGGTAATTCATACCAGTTAATGCAGCAGAGAAAACTACTTTGTTAAAATGAAGCTTGACCAGGAAGTACCTGCCCTTTACACTTTTCTGCAGAATCTGTGAGATTTGCTCTTTCTTAAGTAGGTAGTAACTAATGGGCAGTTAAAGCTGTGGTTTTAAGAGGAGTGTTGGATTTCCAGGCGCTACGCAGACTGGTTTTGTCGATTGAAGATTGATTGTCTTTTCAGAGAGCTATTGCAGGCTCCTTATCCTTTGAAGAAGTTGCTTGACCTCCTTATATCTGTTCCCATTAAAGTTCAATGTTACAAAATTGGGAACTTGTCTTTCTATCTTGTGTTGCTTGGAACTAGAACAACGAAAAAAAGTTTTCCCATAGGCAGGCAGTTCTGGGAAGGCAAAGGCTGGTGCACAGGAATAACTTCAAACATGACTTTAATATGTCTTTTAATAAATGGTAAAGAATCCCAAAACTTGACTTGATAGGAGGCATGCAAGTTTTTTGGTGTGTTGTTTTGTTTTTTTTTTTTTTTTGGGTGTTTAATTACAAATTTGGGTTCCTAGCCTGAATCAGAAGCAAGTAGAAATGTTTGTTAGACTCTGATGCTGGTTTTGTCCTGCTTTTTTTGCCTTGATCAAGAGACTATCCACTGATAGGGTTGTTGGTAGAGTTCATCTTCTGGTTGGAATTACGTGTGTAAAGTTTTTGCATGTGAGTAATAAGTTGGTGTGGTTGAAGAGTTTGTCTCTAACAACTGGCAGAATTGAAAGTGTGCTGCCTTTTGTGTTGGTGCACTAAAAGCTTGGTATGTAAAACTTAAAGTGGGTAAGCTAGAAACCCAAGATGGCTTCTGTCAAGTAGGGTATGAAGGCACTGAAGTAATGTCTTAAAGTTACTGCAAAGTCAGAGTCATTCATCCTGCAGAAACTGTCAAAACTAAAACTTCCTTGAGTTTGAGATTTCAGTAGTGCTTAATTAATCCAAGTGGTAGTCAGTTACGACTGAGAATGTGTCGGAGAGACAAGTTAACACTTAAGTACCTGATTTTGCTTTACCTGTCCTCAGCCTTGTCTTATTTCACAATTAAACAAAATTAAGCATTTGCCTAGTAGTATTCCCAAATAAAGGTAGAGAAAGCAGTGCTGCATGTATTGAGTGGTATTTTATATTTAAGTATGCCTGCAGGAAATATGTATGTAACTTCAACTCATGTTTCAGGATTAACCTATTGATTTTTTTCTTTAAGTCATTAATTTAGAAAGTGTAAGGTAATTATGTGGTGTTTTCAGTTTTGCTTAGCTTCCCTTCCTCATTACATTTGTCTCAATACTGTTGTGCTAGTTTGCCATTATTTGGTCGCCATTTAGTCAATATATTGGCTTTTGATACTGTGGAAGAAGGATCTTGCTTTTCTGAACTTGGTGCTGCTTTTTTGTTCTGTCTTAGCCTGCCATAAAGCTTTGTTTATTCACTGCTGTGTGGTCCATGTGCATTATAGTTGCTGTCCATAAAGTTCTGTAAAATGAAACTCCATTTCATTGTCTTTTAGCATCTTAGTACCTCCCCTAGCTCCCTTTCCAACAATTACTCTATATTACGTGAACTCTTAAATTGAAGACAGCAGCCTGTTTTTCTGCTATACCTTATTTATTAAAAAAAAAAAAAACCAAAAAAAAACCCCACTATGTATATCCTTGATTACTGTATATTGACTTCATGTTAATAAAAACCTCTTTCTCAAAGAAAAAGGGAGGGTTGATGTACTTCCTGCTTATTTGTACAGCTGGAATATTAAATCTCTCTTGTTGTATCTGCCATAGTGTCAGTAGAATTAGTGCTATGATTAGTGAGATTATCTGAAGAAAAAAATAGCAGTAGAAGAATTAAAGGAATTAATTATGGTTGCAGCTTGCTGAGCTTTATAGTCTTTTGGATGCATCCCTGCTGATTAGCATACCAGGTACATCTTGCGTGTTGTATCTGGAAGGATCACAGCACCAATAGGAGGCACTGGTGAAAGCAGAAGCAAAACGTAGTTCTATTTAGAGGGAGTTCTTTCTCTTCATCATCAAATGGCTATAGTTCTCTTATGCTTACACTTAAAATTGAGGTTGTAGTGGAATGCTCGTCTTTCTCTTTTCTACTTGTGTTCTCATTAGAAGCAAAGTGAATGATAAGTGAATGGGTCAAACTGATTTTTAGAGAACAAAATAAGTATTTGGGCTCAGTATAAAATTCAGCTATTCAGCTATTTAGTTATTAGGGCATTATTTATTGACATAGAATGCCTCTAATAAAACCCCTACTAAAAGCGTTTCTTATGGAATGATACTTAACTTCTGTGTTTTTTTTTCCAGAGAAAATCTATTCACTTGGAAGATCCATTTAATGATGAACAGCGTGAGCGGCATGAAGTAGAAATGCTAGCCAAGAAGTTTGAGGCAAAATATGTGAGTTATTTACCTGAATTAAAATGTGCAGATATTTAATAGTGATAACTTACAATGCTGTAGAGTTGTTAACGCCTTTTTTTTTTTTTTTCTTCTGAGCGGGATTGCTAATGTAGTGTCAAATAACTTCTCTATACTTTGGAGCTGACAGTCTCATGATATTTCATTTAAGCAGCTTGAACCTGCTACAAACATATTAGACAAGTCTGCTAAATAGATTTGTCTACACGATGTTATAGCTTGAGAAGCTATTCTTGGAAGAGCTTCCCATGTAAGCACAGCTGAGTAATAGATGAATGTTGATATTAATGATAAATACTGTGAAGGAAAGAAATTGTATGTACTGCTGTTGTGCACTCTTGAGCAGCTCTTCTGTTTGGGCAGAATACTGATGGATCTTGATAAATTTCTGACTAGTTTGGAATGCTTCCATAGGAAGTTATTGTTGAATAATAACTCATTGCTTGATGAGTTTATCTTGTAGCTTCCAGCTGCCTAGAGATACTGTGCTGACTCCTGAAAGTGTAGCATGAATGACTTTAACAACACTAGGTAGTAACATAAAGAGGCTTTCAGTAATAAATGAAGGTAGAAATCAGAAAATGTTGTCTGAATCCACACCCAAACAGGTCTTTAAGAATTCATATGGGTAGGGCTGGATGATTAATTCTGAGCTGGCAATCAAAACTCATCATCATGCTTAGGCATGTTGATATTCTGGATTACTAATAGAGTACCTCAAAAATAAAGAAATGAAACAAGAGCAGTCATTTGTATCTTTTGCTGTTAATATACGTACTAAAATCTTTCTTGTCTGATTTATTCAAGGTTTTTTTGGTGGTTGGTTTTTGGTTTGGTTGTTTTTTTGTTTTTTTTTTTCCTGGCAAAGGCAGATTTCTCTGAGTGCTCAGTCTATACATTTTGTAGAAGTAATTACTGTGGCACATAACAAAAGAAGCCCTTAAACAGAAAGGAATAATTTTAATCTTCTGGAGGGATTGGTGGAACCCAGTATACCCAGTGAATTGAGAAGACAGTTCCAGAATACTCTATGGTTTTTGTTTGAAAGATAATTTAGTTTTTTGAGTGTGAGAGAAAAATGTTTCAACTGTACTTTTCTAGGAGACTCATTTCCATAATACAAGTTGGAGATTTTATAATGTCCTAAAACAAGTTGCTTAACTACAGCAGATTAAAGTTAGTGTAGAGCACATAAAGCAATATAAGTAGGAAGGAGTGGTAGTGGAAACAATTTAATTTTACATATGCATTTATGCATACATCAAAGCTAAACATGTACATTTATGGACAAAACATTGTTATGCTTAGGAAAAACAGAGTTAAATGCTCAATATTCATAAAAAGGGTCATATAGATACTTTTAACTGTTAGAAAGCAGTAGGTAACAATCTTACAAGATCAGAGTTTTAAGTTCACAGTGCTCTTGAATCTTGATTACTATTTGTGTTTCTGATTTCTTGCCTTTCTCTCATTCTCTGCCATACCTTCTGTCATTCTTCGCCATTTCCCCCTCAGCCCCACAAAATTCCTGGAAGGGGAATGTTTTCTACAGAAAGAATAACTTATCTTAGGGCCACTAAGTGTGGAGAGTGCAAGTGATTAATATTTCTTGTGTTAGATACTCCCTGCACTTTTTCTTTTCAAATAAGCAAACTATCAATCTGTTTACCATCCATGCTCAGAGGAATTCCATCTTTGTATGCTGACTCAGTACAATTGCTTGTGTTCTGACAGCATCCAGTGATCTTCTGATTCTTGTGGGGAGACATTTGCACCTTAGCTTAAACTACAACGAATTAAATACCCTTTCTCTTTAATAGTGCTTTAGTGTGAAAATAATCACGAGTTGTATGAAAGAGAAGTAGAGATTTTTTGGGTTTGTTTGGGTTTTTTTGGGGGTGTTTTTTTTTTTTTTTTTTTTTTGCTGTTGTTGGATTGTTTTTTTTTGAGGAGGGTTTGTCAGCTTTGTGAGAATTGCTATATCCTCCATAAACTAATTAGGTATTACTTATCTATATCCATTTTAAAATGGAGTAAAAAACTCACAGCACATATGGCAGTACTTTGAAAAACTTGGTGCATGAAGAACAGTATTCTTTGAAGATTTTTTCATTCTTTTCAGATAAATTCCTGTACTCATAATCAAATCGGTACAGTATTTAGTATGTCTTGTAGGCACTAAGAAAGCCTGTGAATTAGTATATCTTCATAAAGTAAGATGCAATAAAGTTAATGTACCATTTGTTTACTTGATTGTTCAGAACTTTTTTTCAATTATGGTGGTATTTAAAACATGTAATAAAACTCTGTTCAGAATGTTTCCAGTTTTCGTTCTTTTGATGGCTCTTGCTTTCTAGACAAAATCAAACACTTGTAAAAACAGTATGTTGAATCTCGGACAATATCGTATATAATGTAAAAATTTTTATTGGATCAAAACAAAGATCTGTCTAATGGATGGTAGAATAATCCTCAGACACTAGTGGCATCTCATACTTTAAAGTGTAACAGAATAAATGTTATTACACTTAACAGAGTAATTGATGTTACTTCACTGTGCCTGTCTAACAATCTGTGGCTTAATTTCTCCCAAAGTCGAAGATTGCATGTTTAACTACCTTTCTTAGGCGTTTTGCCATAAATTCGCCAGATCCATTTGAGTTCACTGAATTTGTGTTCTGTGCCACTGATTACAATGATGATTATTGTGTGAAAACATACTTTTTATCTAAGCATGATGAGTTCGCTTGGTGCTCTGTAATTTCCATATTGTAAGAAACGGAAAAATTTCCTGTTCTTCCATGTGCTGCATGTGATTCTGGTGCTGTCATCTAAATTCAGGCCTTTCATTCCCCAGCTGAAGTATCTTTAACGTTGTTATTGTGCAGAAGCACTGTTTTCTACCTTTAAACATCCTTGTTGGCTTACTGTTCCCTTTTTTGTTCCAATTTCTGTTTCTAAATTAAAGGATATTAATGGTAGGATGCCCTGATTTATTGGTGATATAACGATGACTTATGATTTTTTTTCTCTGTCCCTTTTTTTATAAGTCCCAGGGTTTTTTTGGCCTTTTTTTTTTTTTTGTTGTTTTCTTTTTGACCACTGTTGATTGTTGAGCAAATGTCACAGAACTGTATGTAGCAACTTCAGTGCTTCCTGAGCAGAATAAGAAATTTGGAACACACCACATTATTCTTGTTTGGGTTGTATTTCTTTTGTGTCAATTACTTTGCTTTTATTGATACTGAATTCAGTTGATGATTTATCATATTAAGTTCAGAGCAACTGCACAGTCTTTCTGTGATTATTCAGTTGTCTTCTTATATTTACTATCCTCAGCAATTTTGACATCTCACACTCAAACCATTCTATGATTTCTCCAACTCTTAGCCTTCTCTGTTGCTTCTAACGATGAATGAATACACATCCCTCTGTGACTTGACTGATTACTTTGTTTGCCAAAATTAAATACTTATTAATACCCTTTCTTACTCAGCCTTAACCTAGATATTAACTTGAGTGGACATTCCCTCTTATCACTTGATAGTTTATTGACTTTATAGATATTTGGACCTTTTTTAAAGCGTTTGAGGTACTGCTTTCTTCCACCAAAATTCTTTCCTGCTTTGGAATGTGTATTTCCTGTGCTTGCTGACTTTCTTCTTTATAACTTCTATTGACTTGCCCAATGTGGAGATCAGGTTTACTGGTTTATAGACTGCTTTTTGTCCTTGGGAGATTCCTCAGAAGTTGGCATTGTATTTGCCACCTTCTAGTCCTGTTGGGCAAAGGTTGTTTAGACTTTAAGTTTCATTAATTTAAAGAAGTCATACTGAGTTTTTTGTGGACTTGCGTGAGTACTGTTTGCAGCCTCAGGAGCTAGACATACTGATTCACTCTAATATCATGACTGCTTATGTTGTGGGGCAAGGTTGGAGGAACTAGCTTTGAGAAACGTGAAAAGCTTCAGTGGTAAAATTTCCCTGAACTGCTGCATAGTAAACAGTGATGCAGTTGATGATACAGTTCTGCTGTGGTCTTGCATCCTTAACGTCTTGATCACACAGACTTTCAAAATTCTTCCTTAAAAATAAGTGAACCAGGCCTGGAGAAAATTCTCTACCTATACATAAAATGGTTCAGATATTTTCATATGTCTGAATATAGGTTACTATTTTAATCTTGCTTTTCTTCATTCAGCTATTATGAACTTCTTTTTTATTAACTTTGTTCCATATTCATACAGTGTTTTTATGAATAACAGGCAGTCAGAATGTATTGAGAGCTTTTTAATATTTTTGTAGGGCCCATACACTGAAATAATTGAATAGCTGTTGCTGCAACAGAATTCTGGACTGTCAAACAAGGACATTGGTGGTTACTTGGTCTTAACAAGAGATGTGGTATGGAGGTAGATTGCATTACACATTGGTGATATCAATAAAGTACAGCTTACATAGCATTCTTCAGACACCCTGCTATTGCCTCAAAATCATGAGAATTACATAAACTTTTGCATGGGTTAAACAGAATCCTTAAGAGCTACCTTTATTTTCCTAAGATTTTTTTTTCTTCTCTCAGTCACATTCTTTTCTATGGCATGTTTTGGGAACATGCCGACATTCAGCTGTGACATGAGTGACTGTAGGGGAATGATAGGAAGTTAGGAATACTTGGCTTAGAAATCTGAGGTTTGAAATACAGTTTGGAAACCTGAATTAAAAATGGCACTTAGTTTTTATTCTCCCCTCCACTCCTCCCAGGGCTGTTGTGTTTGTTTAATTATACCCGAGAGATTCCTGTTTGCTTGCAAGAGCCCATGCTTTACCTAGTTACAAACTTGAGTTCTTGCAAAATATTGTTAAAATGGAGGGGTTCAGATGCTTAGGCTTCTCATGAGACCTAGGATGAAACCTTCTTTGAACAGTTTCTGTGTATACATAGTAACAAGCAGGTTATGATATTTGGATGGGGCAACTGAAAAGGCTTGGATTTTAGATGTACTTAACTGTAGAGTACAGGCAGAGAAGCTTCAGAAGCAGTCTTTTTGAATTCATTGAATATAACTGGTTAGCATTTCAGTAAAGGTGGTGCCTTTTGGAGAGTTTTATCTTTCAAGACTTTAACATTGACAGTTGTAACAATATTTGGGAGTCGGAAATGTAGGTCTTATATCCTAAGTAGATTGCCATTTGTATAACTAAGTTTAGATTCCCTGAATGTTTGAGCTGGGTGTGAGTTTTTTACTTGATTTAACAATAAAACTTTCAAATGAGAAAAGTACTTACAATAAACTTCAATTTAACATGTATCCTGGAGGCGAGTGAGCCCACAGTCTGTAATGCACCTTCTGGCTTTGGGTTACTCAAGTAACCATGTCCAGTCCTATCAACTGAGGTGACGTCTTTTGCATTTCAGGATTTTATCTTAATACATTTTTCTTCAGTTATGTCATATGATTGCTGTAATTTCTTGAAAAGTCATAGACACCGTATCTGCAAGTACCAAATCAGTATTGTTTTATTTTTTACTTGGGCTTCACTTTTCTGTATAGAAGCAGTTTGTTTTGTGTGGGGAAGCACTTTACTGTATGCTAGGCTATTAGTATTTTCCTTTGTAACAACTCTGTAATATCCTGAAAAACTTAACGCTTTAGAAATTATCCTAGCCCTTCTATCACTAACAGTCCTATCACTACGCTTCACAAACATGGAACAGTGAAATATCTCTAAATAGGAAATGTTAGGAAAATTTCAGTAATGCAGAAATCAGGTGGCTAGTGAATACCTTTCAGGGATGATTCTGTTGAGGCACATTTACTCATTCCTGTGTGAAAGTTTTTATTAAGTCATGTAGACCATCTTCAATAAAGCAAAGCTAATAATTCCCTGAATGACCATCCCTCAAGTATTTTATGTTCTATAGACTTTAGCAAGTTGCTTCCGTGTTTCCCAAATGATCTAACTCTTGTTTTGTTTTCAGGGTGGAAAGCCCCACAAACATCGGAAGGATCGCCTGCAGGATCTAATTGATATAGGTTATGGTTATGATGAAACAGACCCTTTCATTGATAATTCTGAAGCGGTAAGTAAGCCTCATCAGAGCAGCAAGAGTAAATAAGACAATGCTTTATTCTTTCCAATAAAGAAAGGTATGGGAAAAAATTGTGCCTGTGTATAACTAGTAGATTCAAAAGGCAGACTACTTGGGAACCCAACAAGTGATTGTATTTTTAGTCTCCTTCAAATATCACCATGCCCTGCAAGAATAAAGAAGGCTATTGCTAGGCTGCATAATTTTCCAACTTTAGAAATTATTTTTATTTGTGCCCTTCATTTACCCTGGTCTGAAATTACACTGGCTCTGTTTAGTTTCTTGTACCAGCTATCTGGATTGTTAGTAGATTACTGGTGTGAGATTTCCTGCATTAGATCAGGAGGGTTTTCTGCTCTTAAAACTGACTGAGAACAGGGTGGTTATTCGAAACATTCATTAAGTGTCTGAAAAATTTGAGATAAACCAGCTTGGTTAAACAGCACAATACTACAGCTTATTTTGTCTGAATATTTTGCAGAAATGAAAGTACGTCTTAACGTAAAAGAAAAAGATACTGGGTTCAGGCAATATCAGGGATATCGGGAGGTTTAGGAGAGGCATTTGAATATATGCCAGGGATAGTATATGAAATTATGAGAATGAAGAGGAAGCTTGGAAGAGAGAATGGATGATTTAAAATCTTGGAGACCTCTTATAATTCTCTTTTATTGGATACCAGGAGGAAGGTATGCTGTTTAGTCAAGTAAAAACAAACAAAACCCCCTCGAAAAAAACATGGTACTTTACCTAGCTTTCAGTTTCCTCCATTGCTTGCAGATATGAGTTAACACTGGACAAAACAGCAGTGATCTGTTGCTCTGAAGAGGAGGAGGCTGAAAGTCTGAATGCGAATGGAAAGATGATGAAAAGGAGTTGTGAGAAAACAGGAAGCACAGAAGTGAAGCGTGTTACTTAGCATACTTTGTGTTGCGCCTCCACTTGAATGTGATAGTTGATTTAGGAAATCATAAAACTTTAAAGAGCTTCTGTGAACACTGAGCTGTGAGGTATCTAGCATATAGATTTAGCAATTAATATTGCTTTTCAGAACTGTGGGTGGTGCACAGAAGGTGTGCTGTAGACCCCATCTTCTTAGCAAAAGTTACGCAGTAGATAGCAGGCTGAGCTTATGGATGTGTTAGTTTTTTGAAGCAGGTCTTGAAGGCATGTGAACAACTTTTATGAAAAGTGAGTTTGCTGTAGATACTCATTGTAGCCTCTATTAATTTGCCCTTTTTCTTGGTCTCCATTAAAATTTTAGTTAACCTTGCGGATATTAGAACTATCCTGTTGTTATCCCTCAACTTCTTTAGTGCTGCTGGAATGGTATTGAGGCATAAGCCTTTGTATGTCCTTTCCAAAGGTCAGATTCTGATCTTCAGCTTAGTATGAACGAGGGTTCTTCACTCCTGCTGAGAAATAAATTGAGCCTGTAGGCTTACTGGGTGTTACTGTTGCTTAAGTTAACCATCCTTGGTTTTGAAATTTTATCATACAGGCCCCAAGTTGTATGTTGGTTTTTCTGTGACCTGTCACAGATCTGATATGTGATTTGGATAACTTTCAGTGCTCAGTAGTACAGGTGTCTATCAAAGAAGTGTGTGAGTCTAGCAGGGTGGAACACTCATAAGTGTATTATTATTTCTCATGCTGTGCCTCCTTCCAATGCTGCTGTTACCAGCAACAGATCCATTAGATTTGCAGAAACATTTATTTCTGATATCTTTTGCCAGACTCCTTGCAGGAACATACAAAAGGCAGTTGTTAGGGGACCAGATGGTTGCATCATGTGGTAGCTGTGGAGAATGGTGTATTCTCTAAAGATTGCTCTCCTGAACAAATCATTATGCCTTGTGTCTGCATTACAAATACAAACTAGAGAGAGGCCATCTCTGATTTGCTTTCATCCCCATTTCTATATAGAAAAGAAGAAAAAAAAAGAAGTGCTGTGTGCCAGCTGCAGTTTTAAGTTGCTGGTGCAAAGCTTAAGGATCTTGTAATGTAGGAGTTAAGTTCAACAAAGCCTCTCATTCCATCTCAGATGCAAATAGGAAGTGTTCAGAAAGATCTACGTGTCTGGCTTGCTCATCTTCTGTGTGGCCAGCTATTAAATCACAGTGTACCCTGAGAAATGTCAGAGCCAGGCCCAGCCTGAACTTGCTTCATTTTGGAAGAAGCACTTTCTTACACATAAAAAGCTATAATATTCTGGATACAAACACTTGAAAAATTGAGTATGAGTGCCTCCTGAATTGCTCCAAGGTTGGTGTCCTGTTGTCTCCCTCTGTATCCCAGAAAAAATAATTGAAAGCTTCTTTAGAATTTTAAACTTTTTTCTTGTCACAGGTTTTATTGGAATACTGAGCTCTTTGGCACTGAAACAGATGTATTCCTTAGTTTTAGAGATAGTTTCCTTCTAGAACCAGATTTTGAAGTAATGCCATGAAGTATTATTCAAGAAATCAAACCAATAAAATTCTAAGCATGTTTTTAGCAAGCATTGTATGAGTTAAGAAATTCTGCTTGCTTTGGATCCATTTCCAATTAAGCTATTTTGTACATGTAACATGGATGCATATATAACAAATAGCATATGTAACAAACAGCATTTGGGTCCTCCAAGGATCCAGGAAGGCAATTGTTCTGCTTGTTTTCCCGGAGGGTAGGGATCAGGGTCAAGTGCAGGGAATTTGCTAATGGCATGATTCTCAGGTAACAGATTTTAATGGGGCTGGAATGCAAAGAAATGCAGGACATGCCTGTCTGGAGTAAGGTTTTTGGAAAGCGCTGGGAAAAGGGAGCTTTTCCTAAATGAGGAACCATTTCCTGTCAGGCTCCTCAAAGGTCACTGGTACCTGGCCTGATGAAGTAAGGTAAATTTTGGTGTGCGTAGTAGGCTAGGTTGCCGTTGTTTACATTGCTTTCTATGTAAATATAAACTGTGCACAAGCTTCTTAAAGATTTGGTTTCATTGTTTACTCTGCAAAGAATTAATACTTTCCTACAGTGCAGTAGACGGCAGCAGCATGGCTGCATTAAGACTCTCAATGTCCTGATGGCTACTAAACACAGGAAAGTAAGGGCTTCTGAAGGGAGACCTTCAGGAGGCATGGACATAATGCCAACTGATGAAAGGTTTTGGGGTACATATTACCCATAGTGATGCAGTCAGTTTCTGCCTCCTATCTTCCTTCAGGTGTGTCTCCTGTTACAGAAGTGCATAGTTACAGGTTCCTGTTTGCTTTGTATGAATCTGATATATATGCTGCTCAGGCTTTTTACCTTGCTCTCCTCCTTGGAAAAATTTTAACTGGTCCTTTTTGGAAGAAGTTTCTTTTCCTCTCTGGTTGCAGTGGCAGGCAAGTAGGAAATCCATGCTTCAGTCTGTATCTGGGGATATTTTTGGGTTGAGTGTCTGTAGCCAGTGGGTTGTGAACTCTTCATTTTAAAAAAATGTAAACCAATACCATCTTACTGTTGTTGCTAACATGTAACAGTTACTCTGATGTAAGTTATTCTGAAGTCCTAATCTTTGCTTATCTTAAAGGACTTATGTTAATATACAAATGTTCATAACTGGCAAAGCAAGCTGTCCCTCCTCAGTCTTTCCTGTAGATGTCTGCTTCCCCTTTATTCTACCTGCATGCACACATACATATGCATGCATATCAGCCTGATGTGGCTAGACTCCTTGGTCTTGTGATGACCTCCTAATATTTGCTTAGTTGAATACCTTCTGGACAATGTAAGCTTCACATAGATAGAGATCCCAGGAGAATCCAGTGCTCTCTGAGCCTTTTGCTACGTAATACAGAACAAGGATCTGAAGTAATCTTAAAAAAAAAAAAAAAGGGTGAAAAGGTATGCAATGTTCTCTTAATCAGAGGTAGTAAGACTTGCACATCCAAAGCAAAGACCAGCTAGCGCCTTCACTCACGCATGCTATAGCTTCACTTCTTCCCATGCAGAGGAAGAAGCATCTACCTAGAAATCTGTAACCAGTGAAAGCTGTCCTTTGAAGCAGTGGTACCAGGTAGCAGCGCTGACAGGAACTGAAGCAATATAGGAACAAGAGCAATGGGAAACATATGCTTCAGTACTTTAGATACTCAGGGCGATATGACAGTATTTAACCCAGTCAACTATATTCATGGTTCCACAGCAGCCTTCTAAACACTAGTGTAAGAATCCTGTGATGCTGGGTACAGAAAATTAGCCTACCACTCATTTCTCATACATGGAAATTTTCTCTAAAACAAGTACTTTAACTTAATAGAAAGACATGTTTTTCTTTAGCTGTGTCTTGCCTCCTGAGGCCAGACCTTCTAAAAGACAGTCTCTCAAGGGTTGTATGTTGATTTTAATAATTCTGAACACACTGGTAATAGAGTTGCTGTTTTCTATCTGGGCTCCCTACAATACTTTCCAGAATATAAGGGCCTAGTCTTTGCAAAAATTCTGTGTCATGATTCACAGTTTTCACATGTTTCTCAGGATAAATTTTTTTTGCTTCATCTTGTTATATCCAGGCTTATTAAAGGTGTGGTTGATTTTAATATCCTCTTCTCTCCCATCCTGGCTTCACCTTAAGTGTTCTTGGTGGTGTGATCTAAACCTTTAAGCTGAGGGGTTACCAGTAAAAGCATGTTGCCTCCTGAATATCTGAGATACTTTCTCCCTATGAGAGTGATATCCATTTGGACAATGTCAGAGCTTAGTGTGCCAGGGGTCATTAATGGTATCTGCCTGGAGAATGGGAGAGCTTAGCTGATGGTAATTTTTACTTTTTTGTTTGTTTGTTTTGTGGGATTCTGGGCCAGGTGTTCTTCTCTCATCCTTCCTACTCAAAGGAGCTTGTTTTACGTGCAGCTATGGAGGGCTATGGTGAGGAGCTATGGAGAGAGATTGAATGTCTCAAACCAAATGAGAAACCACACCAGTGTTAGAGGCATATGCAGGAAAATGCTACACAGGCTCCATTAAACATGCTTTCATGTCTGAGAGATAAATTTTAACATTGCTGCATTTTTTATATGGAAGGAGCTTGCTTTATGGAACTCTATCACAAAACTTCATCCATTCTCAATACATGATGGTGCATTAAAGCTTTTTTGAGATTCAGCTCATTAGCTGTTTTTTTGGCTCTGGATTTCTGTTTATATTAGTGGTCTGTCTTCTTCGTTGTCACTTTGCCCAGTCTTGGAAATTCTGTGCTTACTTAGCTGAGTGCACCATGTCACCTTTATCAAAGGAAGTCTTGTGTGCTTCCCAGGTGTCTTCAGGATATATCTGCCAGCTGGCACCTGACATGTCATATGTGTTTGAGTGAATACCACGGCAAATTTAAATTACGAGATTATTTCATTGCTTTTTATCCTTCCTCATCCTAAGATAAATAAAGGTGTGAAATGGAGTACCAAACGAATAAAACAGGTATCTGTTCTGCATTAAGCAGAATAGTATGTTTAAACTATATACCCAGCAGTCCCCTAATCAAGAGCCATTATGGCTAGAGGGACGAAAGTAGTTGAATTAGCAGAACAGGTCTGGAACAGTAATGTTCTCTTGCTCCTTCTGTGTCATGGGTTCAGGAGCAGCAGTCATTTTTCTTTAAGTAGTAGCTGGTGAGCACTGTGTTTTGGATTTTCGGCTTG
>JASSUY010051896.1:0-15161 GCA_032466535.1 Forpus xanthops | reverse complement strand
TCTTCGCGACCCCCGGCCCGAAGGCCTGCGGGCAGGAGCGTCTCCTTGGCCACCGCAGTAGACTGCGCTTGTAAGAATGTTTCACCTGATGTTGACTGGGAGTGCTATTTGTTGTTACCTAGCCTTACGTTTAATGTGTTGCATCCTCATGGTAACTGCAGGCGCAAGAGAGTTACTCATTTTGGGCAGTATCTGAAAACTTCACTACTGTGCCCTTCTCTTTTCCCTGCTTGAAGGGTTTTGTCGTTTGAGTGGGCAGGTATATATTCGTCAGGTGGATGCTATCTTAGAAATTTGAAAGGAGTTAAAATATCTTTGTTTTATGTGAGATTATAAGCCTTGTTGCAGGTATCAATCAGCCACTGTTATTATTAGGTTTAGAGAGGAACAGATATCGGGGTGTCTTGAAGAGCAGCATACATCAGGTGTGTCTAGGTGCAGTTCACTGCTTGGTTTTTAAGAATCCCTCAGCCTGTGGCTCCAGAGGTGTATGCAACTGGCAAAAGTTTGGAGCTTGGTTCCCAAAATTGCAGTGCATCTTGTAACTGCTCGTGTGGCTGTTGAATCATCTCAGATCAAGATGTTGGGGGAAACATTGCTGACAGTTTTCTCAGCTCAGTGCTGTCTTGCAAAGGGGCAGTGGTGCTCTTGAGGACCTGTTGTTTTCTATGGGCAAAGGGTGGCTGAAGCTCCTGAGGAATGTTTCCCTTCCCTCACCTCTCTGAGGTATGCATTGCGTAGCTCCTGGCCACATGAAGGTTTCAGTATGCAGCTCATGGGATCAGGAGTGTTGGCCTGACTTGGTGTGTTCACAGGCACTACTAGGATATCATGGGAATCAACTCAATTTTGTGCTTGGCTGGAGTCTTCTACTGGGAAACATTTCTACAGAAGATAAGTGGGACACCTTCTGTAAAGAACTGCTGGTTTTCCAGTTCAAGACATGTGCAAGGTTTTGTTTTCTTCATTTATTTTCTGTACTTTACTTTCACTCCTAGAAGGAAGGACTTCATCTAATCTGTGGTTGTGAAAGTGTGTTTCAGGTCAGCTATGTTTCTGGAGCTTTGTGAAACCTTTGGGGAGTCAGGAACTGTGTAGGAAGTAGCATGGAGCCACTGCTTTCATGCATCTAGTGATACTGCTTCCTAAGTCAATGTAAGGCATAAATCCTGTTGGTTTCTCATTCTTAAACAGGAGTTACTATTAGGTGTCAGGAAACTAGAAATTATGTATATGGGGAATATTTTTTCAACTCAAAAGTCTCCTCTGAGACTCAGAAATAAGTAGTCCTTCATAGAAAGTAATGCGAAAATACTTGCTACGCATGCTTAAAAGACAGGTCTAGGTTTCTTCCACTTCTTGGGCGTCAACTTCTTCACTTCTCGCTAATTATTACTTTTCAACACCTTTTCCCCAGTGTACAAATGACAGCTGGTTTTATTGTACAGCAAAAGTGTATTTTTGCTGTACTATAAGGTATAATTGAGCTTCCCTTTACACCTTGAATTGACTGTAGTTTTAAGTGCTGCCGCTTGTCTCCTGTTACTCAAAACAAGATTATCAAGAGAAATTGTGCTGCTGCTTTTGTTTATATAGTAGTACTGTAATGGGAAAAGACTTTGTTCTTGAAACAATGAATACTGGTACACAAGAAACCCTGCTAATGATAGTGATTAATGGGTGCTGCTCAAAATAACTATCACTGCTGATATGACTAATTGTGCTGTATGAAAGAGTTCCTTTATTCTCAGTAATCTCAAGGTGTTTCTACCATTTTGGACAAATGCCTGATCTATGCAGACAGATAAATGCACAGTGAAATGCAGAACTTGCAGTGAAGTATGGCTTGCTTCTGTGCTGCAAAACCACTTGGGGCTGAAAATGAAGAATATCTTCTTGTGGTTACGGTAGGTAGATAGAATATTATTACTGGAATTGGATGTTAGCCAGAGCAACACCCTATGTGTTGCAAACAATGCCAGGGTATTGTTAGTAGCTACAGAAGGGGTTTTATATCATACATGAAAGATGACATTTCCAGCAGCATGGGTAACCTCATCACAAAACATTGTGCTGGGGCTGGCTCAGAGGACAACTGACTGTGCTAGGATTGATAAATCTACAGTATAATAATGCTGGTCCTCCTAGAGTTTGGTGAAATGTCTGGATTAGTGTTTCTTAACCCTCACTGACCTTTGAGTAGCAACAGTATATTAGTAACATGCCATAGGCAGTCTTGTGCTCCCCAGGCAATGCTGTATTCTGGGTTCTGTTTAGATTTTGTATGTCTTGTGGCTGAAAGCAACACTAGAAGCTTATATGGGAACTTTAGATCTAAACCATAGAAGGTGCTGTTTCTTGATATCTGTAAAAATCTGAAGTTCTGCCTGGTAGGAAGAAAAAATATGTTGAAAGTTAAGCAGAATTTGTTAAAGATGGGTTCCAAATTCACTGTGAAGGAGCTAATAGTTGTGTTTTGTTGTGCCTCTGGCTTTGCCGTGAATTTCTTCTCTTCTGCTGTTTGTGTACCTCAGGATAATTTTATGGCAGGAGGAGTGTAGATGTTCATCCCTTCTGCCCCCAAATAAATTATTAAGGGATGTGTATGGGGAGTGGAAGGCATTCATTTAGCAGTTACTGTTTTGTGGGTTAATAGCCAATTTGGTCTGATACAATCCCAGCCTCCCAGTGTTCTGTGAATAAACTATTTTGGTTCAGTACTCAAATTTTGCAAAAACAGTAATAAAAAAAAAAAAAGACTTCTTTTTTCTATGAAACTTCAAAAATATGATGTTGGTGTTAATGAGGTGTATATCCACTTTGAAGTACTTCTGACGTGATATGACTGTTTTGAAAACTGTGGCTTTGAAATAATCAATCTTGTCTTACTTTTCTGTAATTAATGAAGATTAGTGTTTTGATAAGATAAATTTGGGGGATTGATCTGTCTGGTTCTATTAAGGCCATAAACTTTGCATCAGATCCAGTGATCTGGGTTGGAGTAGACCTGGAGTACAAAAGAAAGAGGGGTGTGTGTGTGAAACAACAGAATAGAAGGTCTACAAATGATGGTTTACTTTGAATAATGAAGAAGAAGGGCTTTAAAGGGGAATGTGAAGTACACCAGGTGTAACAGGGAATTGTGGGATGTCTGTATGAGAAGGTCAGTATGGGTTTATCTGGGACGTTTTAAGCATGTTCAAGAGCCTTTATAGCAAGTCAGACATTTTTCTAGCTGTTGCGTTGCATACCATTGGTAGTACATTGGCTTCAGTCTAATGATAACATACGACAGCTTATCAGGGCAAGGACCTATTACAAATTTTTATTGAAACAAATCATGTTTGATGTGGGATGTTCTAGGGCTTTGTTTTGAAGAACTGTTTTCATAAAGGACATAAATGCTGTCCTTCTAAGGAAAGACTTCCTAAGGAAAGTCCTCATTGAAGAACATGGTAGCACTAGAAAATAGATTTTCTGTTAGCACTAGTAAATAGAATTTCTGCTGTATTTGCTAAAAAGCATAACAAAATCTTTAAAAAGTTTTTGCTGCAAGGCAGCCATCTGGTCTTTAAAATAAATTTTTACCTTGTGTGTTTTTACTGTGGGGTCACATCAGAGAAAGTAATTCTTTAGGAAGAATCTTAAGAATACCTCCCTAAATTATGACCAGTTCCTACTTATGTTCGTAATAAAATTTTCTCCTTAAAATGACAGTTGCGTGTTCTCTCTTTAAGGCTACCTAGATTTTCACTGTCTTGCAGCAGAGCTGTACTACTTCTTTGTTGTCTTTTGTTTCTTGCTTTTCTAATAGTTTTCTGCTTTTTCAAGTGGTTAGGTTTTTTTTTTGTCAATGGGACTCTCCTTCGTTTTTTTTTATCTAGCCATGTTTCAGTGGGGTACTTGTCAGGTGCTGAAGTCTTCTGGTAAGCATTTCTGACAATAGCACTGCAAAAGGTAGATTATGTGGAAAACTTTTACAGGGAGATCCATGTACCACCTTGTCAGCCGCCTCTTCTCAAGTTCAGATATTCTGGTTTTGTTCTTTCCTGACATCACTTGTGTGTTGGCTAGAAAGTTATAACAGAATGTGTCAGCTGGTTGTTCAATAACAGTATTTTAGGTGCTATTCTTGTTTAGTTGTACACTCAAAGTTGACATTTAATGGCACCATCCAATTACGGAAAATTCCTCACAGGCCTTGTGCAGTGTATTCTGCAATCTAGGAACTGAACAGTACTCCTCAGTTTAAACAGGAAGAAAGCACTGTAGTGGACCTTTCCTCCACTTCTCCACAGGCATCCATGGTGTGATTCCTTCATGTGAGAGTTGTCTGCTAATGAAGTCTATCTTCAATCCTGACAGTAACTGAGTTTTTTCAGTTTCTGCAGTAGATTACCTTACTGTGATAATTTGCTATTCTTGTGAGTTTCTGGATGGTATTGGGTGGTCCTCTGGATTTACTGGGGTAAAAGTAAGTATGTCCTCATAGTCTGTCTGGTACCAGAACATTCAGAGAAATATTCCTAGGTGTTTGTTGTTGTTGTTGTTTATGAAGGTTGATCTTGCATTTTGGTACAGATTGCAGAGTATGTAATCAAGTGGTTACAGATTTTCTGTAATATAGAGCTATGCATATTCCCAGGATCACCATGCATGCTTGTTTTTGTTTTTTTCTTTTTTTTTTTTTTTTTTTTTTTTTTTTGACAGGGCTTTGTTCTAACAATTGGCATATCCTTCCAGCAATCTGTACAGTTTTCATCAGCACATGTCTGATGGCTGACTCTGCCTTAGAAGAGCAGTTTGAGTTCAAGCACAAGAGCTTCCCTGGAGAAAGATAAAGCACCTAAATATCTACAGGTCACATTCCAGAAAAATCTGGAGATCTTTTAAGTGTTGCTTCCTAAGGGTCTAAGTGCAAAGTAGTATTTTCAAATGTTCCTTAAAAATACTTGAAGCTGACAGTTTCATCCTGAAGAAGCTAGGCATTCTTTTTCTGTGGCCCAGTGTATAACAGAAATGCTGAAAACCAGTGCAAGATGTAATGACTGGAAAGGGCAGACCCAAGAATACCCTTCTTGTTGTTGAAAGACTGGTGTCTGCATCCTTACAGCTCCAGTAAAAAAACAAGTACCAGAGGGCAAGGGTCACTTTGAGTAAATGCAACTCTATTGCAGACCCCAAAAGATATGGGAATGTAATTTCTTTTTATTGAGTAATTCAGAATGTTTCTCAGAATCCTATTTACAAGTCTTGGACCAGATGGTATTATGTAGAAGGCAAAAGATCTATATGTTCTTCTGCATGCATCTTGCAGAGTAACTTAAATGTAGAATGAATTTATCATCTCCACATGCTCATTAAAAAATCATGTTTATCAGGTTAAGATAAAAATCAATGCAGTTTTTCAGCATTTGTTAAAGACACCTGTGTTTAGTCCAAGATGGGAGGATCCTGAGGATAGGAGATTTTTTTTGGTGTGAGGGAAGAATAGCAATATGGCCTGCTGTTGACAGGACTGCACTTTATTGTCCAAGCAGCAGTTGAAGGCCAGGTGGCATAGAATAGTGTTAACTAAAACTATGCAAACATGTTGTTGCAGAATCCAGTTTCATCAGTGCATGTTTCAAAGCTCCATAATAAACTTTATTTAGCCTCTTACCAAGGACGTAGTTAGATACTGTTTTTTTTTGGCTGGGCAGCGCAGGTTGCAAATATTTAAATAATAAGCTAATAAAATATACCCTTTTTCTTGCACGAGATGAACGTTTACAAGCAGATGATGTCATTGAGAATTATGGTGCTGAAAAATGTCTACTGCTAAATATGCATGTGTCATTTAGAAAAGCTAAAATCTTTAATTTATTAAATAAAAAAATGAACAAACAAACAAACAAAAAAAAGACAACCAGCAAAATTTGGTAGGGATTGGAATTTTGGTTTACTGAGTTTGGGGTAGTGCAGATGAAGTCATCAGGACTGCCAAGTTGCCACTGTTGCCAGTGTACATTCTTCACCTACAGAGAGCAAACTGTAGGTGTACTAGGATAACTCAGAGTGGAGATCAGCTGAACTGTTTACCTGCCAGTGTAGGTACACAAGTTATAATACAAGCAAGTCTAAGGTTTTGGTAGTATGATAACTTGCAGTTCTGTTTTAGCTCTTTTTTGAAGAGAAGTTGCTGAAGTTTATGTATACAAGGGCAGGGTAGGTTAAGTAAAAATAGTATTTCCTAAATTAATGCAAGTATAAGTGGCTTATTTTTCTTAAGAGACTTATATGCTGATGAAAACTGTATGGAGTGCTCAAAGGAAATGTCAATTGTTAGAACAAAGCCGTGGGGAAAAAAAGCATGTATGGTGATCCTGGGAATCTGTATGGTTATGTATAAAATGATGTTGCAAGAATCCTTACTCAAAGAGCTTCCAGAATTTCTGTCCATCTTGTGTTGCTGTTAGGGAAAGAATGGAAACATTTTCTCTCCTATTAGGTCTTATAATGAACTTCTTTGTCTAAACATTGCAATAATTTGCAGGGCAGCAGATTGTGATGTCGAATTCGGCACTTTGACCTTGTTTCAGGTCCAAAAACGAGTGAGTTTTAGGGAAGTTAGCTTGTTAAAACTTTGGTAATTGGTGAAATTTGTATTAAATCTGGCCATGAGTTGAATTTGGGTTTGTTTGCATGATGTTCTTGGTAAAAGTATTTTACAAATTCAAGTTATAAACCCTAATTTAAATATTAATACAATATTTGTTCTTAAAACTAAAATAATAACTTAGGTTATGGGACAGCAAATGGCCTAGTTGGGCAGTCTTTGGTCAAGTGTACTTCATACTTTATCCAGGTGCAAAGGTGGTACATCTGACCTTTGCTGTTTCGAAAATAATCTATTGCATGGTTTTGTGGTCAGAAATCTATTCCTCTGCAGATGCTGCTGGACATGAAATCTGTTGAAAACCACTAATGATACATTTTTCGTTTTTATATATGAATGTTACATTTTTGTGATGATGGATTGGTATGATAGAGTAAATCAGTAGTTGACATGCAAGATTTAGGGAAGTGCTTTTTGGGAAAAGTGCATTTTGTTCATTTGAATGCACAGGAAAAGAGATTGGTTGTGGTTTTGGTGTTTTCTGTACTTTTTTTTTGTTTTGGTTTTTTTTGTTTGTTTTTGTGGGTGTTTTTTTTTTTTTGTTTGTTTGTTTTATTTCAGTATCTGGAACAGTTGGGTTTTAAGAGCTCTGATTAGGATTGTCTGATATGGTCAGACAAATGAGTAACAGACCGTGATTTGCCTTTTAATTATGTTTTCCCTGAACATGTGTTAAAAGGTTCTAGCTTTTCTCTCACTCTGCCTTCTCCTTCTGTATCACGGCGACCATGAGGGCTGCAGAGGTCCCTTTAAAATCATAGATGCTGTCAGAATGGGTTTTTGTCACTGAATCTCTGATGCTATTTACGTTCTTGCTGGTCAGATGTCAGGGAGTTACTACTCCAAAACCTTTAACAGTGTCTTTGATTCTGGCTGCTTTTCTAAAGAGTATGCTTTAATTGGACACATCATTGGACTGAATGTTGGGAGTATTGAATTGCTGTGGCTTACAGATAGCATTGTTTGTGGGTGAATAGCTCTTCTGGCTTTAAAGGAACAATATATTAAGCTTAACTTAGCTTGAACAGCTGCACAGAGTTTGTTTCTTGTGCAGTACCTTGATGTGTGGGTGTTTTGTCATCATTTAGTGTGTTTTGAAACTAAACTTCTCAAGTCAGTTTCTGAGGAAATACCTGTAGATGAGCATGTTGCTGTTGGTCTCTCTAGAATCACCTGTCCTTACCCTCTTGCTGTTTTGTGGTTTATTATGTACTGCTTCATCCCTTACACTTGAAGGATTACTGATGGAAAATGTCTGTCTAGCCTCTGCAGTCTCTTGCATTTCAACGTATTTTACTGTGTATTTGTTCCCCTTGAATGGCCCTCATGGCCCTCAACTTTGTGCATTGTGGGAGATGGAGAAGACTACTGCAAATATGACTGTTAAAATTTTACTTGAGGTTAAGTTGTGGTTTGTTTGTGCTTTTTCCTGGGACTGACATTTTTTATGGGCTTTTTTTAGCTTCACAGTGCAGCCAGTGGATGCTTTTCTCTGTCTAATGCAGTATATTGTTACTGATACTTTAGTTGCATCCTGAAACAGAAGAAAATTATGTAGTTGTTACTTTCTGCTGAAGAGTTGCATCTGTATTTCATTCTAAAATTGTTTCAGCAGTTTCTTTTTAAAAAATCTTGTGGTTTTGGAGAAATAATATATTGTCATCTTTGCATAATGCTATTTGATTATACACATGCTGGTACATGAGTTCCTCATCTCTACTGTGTTGTTTTTCACTGCACGTTAAATCGTATATCAAGAAAAACAAGGGTAAATATAGTTTGTGGGAATTTTCTACACTACATAGTTATGCTGTTTTTTGTTTAACTTTAGGTTTTGTAGGTCTTGCAGTCCTCAATTACAAGAGTAGATGGGAAGATATGCTGTACTTTGTTACAAAATGCTGTATTTTGATCCAGTTGTTCAGTGTGTTGAGGAATAAGTTATAATCTGAATGTAGGACATCTTGCACACTATGTCCATGTGAAATATTTTTCTCTAAAGTGAATTCTAACATAAGCAAAATTAAACTGGTGTAGTTTGGAACAGTATACTTGAAGCAAATATTACACAACTAGCTATATGTGAATATTGATTATAGTGTTTGGTAGCATGCAAAAAAACTGATAGTGCCTCAAAGCACTGTTGAGTTAGTGGATTTCTTATTTAGCTGTTTCTAAAGGTTTGTGTTATGAGGGTGTATTTTTCTTTTTCTTTAGAGTCATATCGTTGACTTAAAACCTATAGTTCATTGGCTTTCGCTTGCTATCTGCCTGCAACAGTGTAAGGTATTTTTGGCTGTTGTGAGGGACAGCACTTTATCTAAAATGGTCCAAATCTGGTGACTTCAGAAGACCCACTTAATATTGTGGAAAAAAAAGCAGGGAATAACCATTGCAGCTGTAGAATATACTTCGGAGAGGGGAAGCATTTGCCGGGTTGACTTACGTATACCAATATATAATGTATTCCAGCACTGATTGGGCTTTCTGTATCTTTTAGGTAAAGAAGTAATGCCTTGAAATTGGTGCTTTGTAGTTGATGTGAAAGGAGGAATTGTTTTTTTATTTTCACTGGTGATTTCTTTTGTTCTAAAACTGATTTCTTCCATATAGAAGATCCTGCTTCAGCTTGGGCTGGTGGTAAGCAGTAGGTTGTGTGGCAGGTACTTGTAGCTTCCTTGCGCTGACACTGAATGCCTTTCATTATGCTTTCTTTTCTTGTTTGTTGTCTTTTCTCTGTTCAAAGGCTTTGGTTTCTTCTTAAATACCTTCATAATGAAGATTAAGGTAAGAAACATAGCAAAGCAACTACTCATAGTCGTGAATTCAATGCATAATCATTAATAATGCTCAATGTGATATTTTAGAATTAACAAATAATTAGGTAAAAAAACTTTTAGTTTACCATGTGTACCAGATTTGAGATTGTTATTCATAGAATAGCCAGGTTTTTACAGCATTGGCATGTGGTAAAAATCTAGATGCCACAAGATTTTTCACTGATGTTTTTTCTGAAGTAGTTATGATCTAGGAGCGTAATAGTATATATTTTCTTGAATAGTTGTCTTCTAAGAGCTTACTAGTATAGGTTGCTTAATATAACATTGAAATTGTTTTTATTAGTAATGAATGAATACAACTTCTGACCAGTAACAATCCATTGTCCGAATTATGGACAAAGAAATGTCTATATAAATGGAGTTTATGTGTTTAAACTTCAGAGGCAAAGCATGCCTGCATAATTGCCTGAAAAATATGAAAAGCAGCCCATGGAATAATGTTCTATTCAGGACAGAGGTTAATACGTTAGCTAGAAGAGGGGATAAGACTCCATTTTACAAGTGGCTGTATTGTTTAGAACAATTTGCTGATATGCATATAGTAACTCAAAAAGCTGTAGAATGCCTTACTAGTAGTGTTTGAGAGCCCTAAAATACAGTTTAATATAATTTTTGAATATCATATTGATTTACTGTAAAGAAAATCATCAGTTTCATTGCCAATCCCACAATTACCTATTATTCCACTGAGTTCAGTCACTTCTCCATGTAATTATTTTCATTCTTTTATTGCTTTGTTCTGCTTTACACTTATGTGCAAATAGGAGTTTTAAAAGTGAACTATTACACCGTGGGGATTGGAATGTTACCTGAAAGATGGGGAGAGGAATCTGCCATGCTGAAAATGTGAAAGATTCCCTATTGTTACAAACTCAATTTTGGCATGAGTGTCAGTGTCCGTGCTGCTGACATGGCACAGTGTCACAGTGCTGACATGCTGATTCAGTGTTGTGCACTGTTTGAACTCTTTTGCTGCACATGAATACATGAGTGGTAGTTGAGGATAAAAATCCCTTGATGTATCAAATAATACTTGTAATTGTGGATAGTCCCAGTTCTGACTTTAGAATACACTGTTCCTAATAAAATAAGAAAAGCAGAAAGTGGTGTGGTCTGGTCCAGCTGCTCAGTGTTACCAGACACTTTGAAGGAAGGTAATTATTTTATTTATTTCTAGAATGGAAATTCTGAGAAAATGACTCACTGAAATTCAACTCCTTTAATAAAGGAGAACATAAACCCTGTAATATGCATTAACAGGTATTGCTAGGTGTATGCAGGAAGTATGTGTTTTGAATTACTTGTGGATAAAACCAAATATATCAATACCTTAGTAAGTAGTAAGGATGCATGTCTAATACTGTGGGTTTTAAGTTTGCTGGAGTGAATTGAAAAGTGGGAAAAAGAAATTGAAAATGGGACCAATGTTAATGAATTGAAGGCAAGAAAGTAAGTTATGTTTTCAGTGTTCAAAAGTTGCAGGTAAATATAAACTTGATCTTATAACAGACTTTTTGAAAAGAAGATGCAGAAAATGAATATAGCACGCCTGTGTTTATTCATTGTAGTATTTCCTGAGAGAGTCCTACAGATACATATTGTAGGGTTTATGCAGAATATAGAAATTGCATTTGCCTAATGGAGTAACTCTGGAAGTAAAGCAAGATCCTTATAAGCCTTGGAAGGAATATTAGTAGTAGGAGGAGCAGAGTTTTCTAGTTTTTTTCTGTGTATAACTGTGAAGAACAGGAATGGTACAATGCTTCCTGCAAAAGCGTGTTAGCTGTTGTGTTTGATTGCGCAGTAGTGATTGGTTCTTTCTGCTGCTGTCAGTAATTCAGGAGCACAGCACATGGTTTAAGGTTTTTGTCAGAGCTTGCCTAATGCGGAAAAAATGTGGAAGAAGATGTATTATCAGGAAAGGGAGCACATGGCATAGGATTACAGTGGAAGCTTGAGCCTGAGATCTTAGGGTCTAGCAGCAGGGTTCTTTCCAAACAGTTAATTATTCTGTGGGGGTCTGTAACTGTGATGTATGTCTTGAAGTAGATGCAATTTCTTGCCTATGTAAATATTTCACACGCCTTCTCCACATGCGTGTGAGGAATAGTTTTCATAAGACTGATTATGGAGTAAGAGCAGGCATTGAATTTTGCCCGAAAGTAGTCATAGCTGCTATGTGATGCTTCCACTGGAATTTGAAGAACTTGAAAGTAGTGAGGATGTAGGGATGTCTTAGGTGAGAATGGCATTCAAATAGAAGATTCCTATCTGTGGTTCTTGAGGTGTTGATTTGCAGTGTTTGGTTTCTTGCAGGAAGATGGGTTTCACAGTAGGCTGCAGACTCCTATGGCACAGAAGCTGCATGAAGGCTCAGTCAGATGTGTGGAGGCAATTTATGGCAGGTAGCAGAGGGTCAGAAGGCATATGTTGTCTATTTGGCCACTAATTTTATCTTAAAGTTTACAAGATCTTGTTAATATTCTTGTATATCATGTTGATATAGTTAATATTTAAATGGAATTGTTAAATTATTTTTCTTCAAATTAAGAACTGTATTATTAAATACCAAACAAAACAATAGACCAGTTTGATGGTCAGTATTCATTTCTTTACATTTTAATACTGACAGCAGTAATAACAGCATTGCTGTTAACAGTAGGATGACTTCATCTGTTGATACTGGAGGGCTATAAGTGGGAGGCATTATTTTACAGAAATCCTCAGAAATTCTTCTCAGAAATTTTTAAAGAATTGCTATATTTTTGTAAGCTTGGATGTCTTTTTCAGATGCTCATTGAGTAATTTGAATGTTTCATGTAAACTATATGTTAAAAGGGTTGATTAAACTTAGTAGAATGTTTACTGCATGCACAATTAGCATGTATCTCCAGCTTCCAGCTGTACTCCAGAAACCCTTTCTATATAAAGTGAGGATTTCAAAATGGTGTCAGCTATGGATTTACTTTGGTACATACTTGATTTACAACCTGATTTAAGATGTCCCTGCCCGTGGCAGAATGTTGGACTAGATGACCTTTGAAGGTCCCTTCCAACCCAAGCTATTCTGTGATTCAGTGATTCATACTTTATGACTAATGAAGAATATTCTTACGTAGGTAAAACGACCTATACCGTGTTCCTGCAAAGTTATGAAAGATAGGAGTGAAAACAGTTTTGAAAAGTAAAGACCTTAATGCTGTCCTCAGTAAGGACTTTAGAATTGCTTCTGTAACTTTTGTACTGAAGGCAGAGACTGGGGAAAAAATATTTTAAAAATTATATTTACATCAACAATTACATTGGTTCTTTAATTATGTATTTTATGGACAACACAGTAATAAAATGCTAAATAAATAAGATATTTTGAAAGAGTTGGCTATTTGGACAGTAGTTATGTGATACTGTTTTTCCATTTGAATAACAGTATCCTTTTGAAAATACACTTGCAAATATTTTCCTAGTGCTATGATGAATTTTTGTGGTTGTCATTCATTGACATGAGAATCTTAGTGAGGTTTTCCTGAGATGTTTCTGGACCTCATTTTGGGCTGGGGTGGAGGAGCTTTCAGACATTGACCCTTAAGACTCAGTGAAGTTACCTTTCAAAATATGGAGCATCCTTTTTTTGCTGAGGGAACAGCAGTCCTGACATTTCTGTTGGTAGTGTAAATTCTTAATTTTTAAAGTAAAAAAAGAAAGCATTGCTACTCTCCCAGTAGCTACCTCGGAATGAATCTCATGTTGGGCTGCTGCTGACTGCATGGCTCATGTTAAGCTGACTTCTGCTTCATAATATAAATTGATTTGGTATGTATATTGATGAGATGACTCTTCACAGTTTATTGTTTTCTAGTCACTTCAGAATCTGTCTCTGCTACCTTAAAAAATTCTTATATTTGTTTTTCTCTAGTCTGATTTATGTTCACTTACCTACTTTAATTCTTAATTACTAGAGGCTGTCCTCTCACTTGCACTACTCGATTTCTGTGGACCTACCAATAAATTCAATTGATGCCCTGCTGAGAACAGGATGGAAGCTGAAGGAGTGGGAGAAACTAGAACAAGCTAATGGTATTTGCTAGAACTGTGTGCAGACCAGTGTGGAACAAGCTGTATTTATTGTAAAATATGTTTATAAGATGTACATAAATTCAACAAAATATATTGTAACACTTTATGTCTGTCTTCAAGGACTGTTCTCCTTTCCTAATTTTGCTAGTGGGGTCCAGTTGTCCCATAACCGATTATATCTAAAATATAGTTAGAAAGTAATTCTGTGGAATTTTAGTGGCTGTTTCTTTGCTCTTAGCATCCTAGTCTGACTAATTTTCTGACTGATCAACAGGAGATCCTGTCAGTATAGTAGCTCTTGTTTTAAAAGTCTAACTACTAGCTTGGTGTAAGCATTATAAGTATTTTGGTATGTGGGTACAATGTAATTCCCCTTTTTATTCTTTTGGTTTTTTTTTAAACTTTGTGTGAAGTGGAGGCATTCACTAACGCACAGTGGCCAGATCAGTTCCTCTCTGCTGGGTAGGCACACAACTGGCTAACAGTGACACATGTGCCTCCACCCTCCGTGTTTTCTGGGACTGAAATAGCTTGTTTTGGGGTAGGCAGATGAGTGTGGCTCATGACACCGCAGACATGTACTTGTTAACTGTGCAGCTCTGAGAGGGCATGGCTGTGTCAGGCTTAAGCCTCCAGACTTGGGACGCACCATGGAAACTTCTTGTTTTTCAGCACTTTGGAGACAGAAAAATACTCTTTCATTCTTGAGGAGCTGTTCTGTATCAAAGTGCTTTTGTGGGAGAATTTGTGCACAGGGAAATGTTTTGCTGTAGCAACTGTATAAATTGTGTACAATTGATAAAAATATGAAAGAGAGTTATGGACAGTGCTAATTAATGAAAAGTACGATTTTTGCCATTGTGGCCTAGATAGACATCCTAGATAGACATCTAGTTGACTCAGCTACTTCTGTTTTGGTTTGTTTAGTGTAAGAAATGTTATGGAATTGATGGCAAAGAAACAACATATCTTGTTGCTGCAAAAAAAGCAAACAAGTTTTAGCAAATTTCATCTTATAAATAGATTGTGTCAGATGAGAAGGCTTCTTTTATAGTAAACTCCTGTAATCTGTAAGACTTGTCCACAGATGTCCACAGATACTCTAATGGCTGGAAGTTGATTCTTTGCTTTGCAAACTGCACTGATGTACAGATCTGTTGTATTTTAAGGTCTTTATCTAAACCCTCTAACAACCAAAGCTTTTTCATTGCAGTGGAGTACTGACAGTAGTGTTGAAAACCTCTTTCTCAAAGAAGGCTTTTAAAACCTATGTTGCATAAATACAGTATGCTTCTAATGCTCTTAAAAGTGTAAAATTGTCCTCAACAAGAAACATATGGTTAGAAACTGTGCTATCCTGACTATAGGAAGCAGAGGCTGCAACATGGAGAATATTTAATTTAAAAAATTGGGATAAGGGTCGTGAATTGTATGCTAGAAATAGAAAATAAGATTAGAGGTTATGTTTCAGGCATGGAGCTGTCTCGAAGGGGGGGTGGGGAGAACAGAACAAGGTTACTTCAAGGTTTGGAGCCTGGTTGGGGGATAAGGAGAAGGGAGAAAATCCAACAGTGGCTAAAGATGGTGTC
>JASSUY010051889.1:0-18311 GCA_032466535.1 Forpus xanthops | reverse complement strand
ATTACTGGTGGTAGCAGTAGTGATTTGTGTTATACCTTAGTTACTAAACTGTTCTTATCTCAACCTGTGGAAGTTGCCTTCTTTGGATTCTCATCCCCATCCCCTGGGACTGGGGAAGAAAGAGGGGAGAGTGAGTGAGCAGAACTGCATGAGGGCCTTAAACCACAACAATATATTAAAAAAACTTTTTATAAGACAGTTAAGCAGACTTCTAATACAACAAAGGTACATTTAGCTACCACTGTAGGGGAAAGAGACCTGGTTCCACTTAAGAAGAGAAAGAGCTAAGTATCAGGATAAAAGGTTAAATAGATCTTGACACTGTGGAAGGCTTTAAAGACAAATCTGGCAATAAATACCAACAAGCTTCCCTAAGAAGAGAAAGTATGTTCAAAGCCTGAACCCTTGACTAACACACTGTAAACAAAGAACTCAAAATTAACTTTGCCATAGGAGAAGACTGAAGTCTGTGAGTAAAATGTGCATGTCAGGTCAAGGATATAGATGACCAAATCAGTTGAGTTACAAGTGGATCAAGGAACCACTAAGAGGTATTCCAAAAGTGTTATAATTGCTGCTCTTGTGCTGAAAGCAGTAGAAAAGGAAATTAACTGCTGATATTCTTCTGCCACCAAAATCTGTGTATTAGACAAAGTCTGAAGTGATTAATAAATAAATATGTTTTGATCACTGATGCCTAGAGATTGAAATTAGTCTTGATCTCCCCTGAAGAGTAAATTGTCTCTGAAGAATAAGTTATCAAGCTTTGTCTGCCCTTGGAAAATGTCATAAGACTTAGCACAGTTAATATAATATTATTTAATCTATTTTAAGAGCATTTCAAACAAAATGAGATGCTGAAGGTATACTGTGTTCAAAGGGCTTGACCTCATTGTACTAACAATAAATCAAGAGCAGTGTCTTTCAGATCGTCATACGAATTGGTTTTAAGCAGCGTGAGATCAGAATCATCCCTCTACTATTTAAAGAGAAGCCTTTTTGGACTTCATATTGCTGGAACAAATTTGACAATTACCGCATCTCAGCACTCTGAGAGAGAGGAAAATTAGAGACTGGCTGAAATAGAATGATACAGAAGGCTTGAAAATAATATATTCTGAATCAGGTAGAAGGAAAGAAAATGAAGAAATTGATAAGGCAATAGAAAAGATGGATTATAAGAGAGAAAGAGAAAAAAGAATTCTCAGGGGAAGCAGTATGAAAGGAAATCTTGAAAGAGAGGAATGAATATCCTATTTTAGGTGCATATGGTGTGAAATGAATATCAAATTGACCTGAGGTCAGATGTAAGCTTCAGAGCAGAGGTTCATTATCCACCTACAGAGTTAAAAACAACCAGCAAGAGCACCTGATGCTGATTCTTCCCTTGCTACAGCCTGGTCTCTGATCAAAGGGTTTGCTAGCTTCAAGTGCATGACAGAGCCTTTCATCTCTATGTTAGTGTGTCAGGCTGCCTCTCATCTTTGCACCAAAATGTGCCAGTGTCTCACACTTTTTAATCACATGAATGTCCCTGCCCTAAATAAAAACAATAACACTAAAAAAATCTTTCCTTTTGTGGAATTACCTGGGGAAATGGACTAGTAGGAAAAAATCAGAACACTCTATTAGCATGACTAGAGAGAGGAGAGTATTCAGGGGAAAAGAGAAGCAGCTTTAGGAGCCCCCATTGTCTTTGAAGAGTGGAGGCAGAGAAAGGGGACATGGAAAGCTTTGCTTCATCTGAGTTTTTGAAAATTACTCAGTCTTCTGCATGTAATTTATAGATGTGAGGATCCAGCAGTTAGTGATTCACTGACTATACATGCAGAACTCAAAACCATACAAAGATCATTGCAGAACGTATGAAATGGAAGCAGGGAGAAAGCTAATGATTCCATAGCTGGAGAAAGGTAAATGTGGAGAAAGGTAAATGTGGAGAAAGGCTCAGCAAAGAAGGACAGGGTGAAAAAAAAGAAACCAAATTTGAAAGTGTATTTTGAAGAAAGATATCAAAAAAAAAAAAAAAAAAAGAAATACCAACAGTGTAGGTACTTAAAAATCTGGAAATGAATGAGTGTTTTTTCTTGTACTTTGATCCGTCCAGAGGAACCTGACATGCCTGGTTTTCTTTGAAATTATTTAATCAGGATTTGCCAGATGATACAGTTCTTTTTCCTGGTTAGAGAAGGAAAAGAGATTTTTGTGTTCATTCCTATGAAAAATGTAGCTAAGATTGCTGAAAATGTGAAAATGTAAAAATGTAAATATTTCTTTTGAAAAAAGGTCTATTACCCATTTGAGTTACAGATGAGCTGATCATAAAATGCAAGAGCTTTATTTTCAAATATTGATGTTTCCAATCCAAACTGCATTGAAATGAATGCCTGTGAATTGCTTTGGAAAGCAATTAAAGGATGTGTAAATGCAATCAAACAAATACCAAGATAAAGGATGTGTAAATGCAAGCAAACAGATACTAAGATAAGTCCATTGTTCAGTATTTCATTAGAAATATCTAATAAAAAATATCAGATAACACAGGATGTAACCAAAAGATCCTATTGAGACTTTTTGTGTGCAAAGACATCAAGATTAAACAATCACACCATTGTAAGGTACTTCTACAGATACTTAATTTTCTTTGACAAGCTCTGTGTCTGTTATTAGCCTTGCATAACCAGACAGACATTACTCTTTCTCCCCAAAGGAGCACCTACAGCTGATCTTTTCTAAATATGATAGTTGTCTTTGAATGTGTTTGTCTAAAATAGATTAAAATAACCAAGGAGTACTCAAACGCATTCATAGCTATTTGGTGCTGTCCTCCTTTCTGGATTGTTAGGTATTCTAAGATATCTGACTCTGAGGACTCAGCTTTTGTTCTGATTGACAGATAACTGTCTGTGTGTTTGATATAGAAAAACAAACTTTAAAATAAAAAGACTCCAACTTTATTCTCTCCATTCCTGTGCTGTTTTTTTGTATTTTCATGACTTGCAAGCAATAATGAGAGAATCTAGCATTCTTATTAAAGCAATGTATAAAATTAATAATACAATTAATAATATGCTGAAAAAGAATTAAAAAATATATCTGTTTAAAACAAAACTGGTGGAAAAAGGTAGTGGAAGGAAAGAAAATGGACCTTCATGGACTGCAGAGGGACGGCCTTCCTCACTATGGTCTTCATCATGGGGTGCAGGGAATTCTCTGCTCCACTGCCTATAGCACCTCCTCACCTCTTTCTCCCCTGATCTTGGTGTCTACAGAGCTGTTGTTCCCACAAGTTCTCACCTATCTTTCCAGCTGCAATGGCAGGGCTTTTTCCTCCCTTCTTAAAAATGTGTTACCCCAGAGGCACTACCACCATTGCTGATGGGCTCTGCCTTGGGCAGTCATGGGTCCTCTTGGAGCTGGCCTGCATTGGAGGCAGCTGGCCTCTTGGAGCTGAACACCGGGGAAATCTGCTAGGAGCTTCTCACAGATGCCACCCCTTCAGCCTCCTGCTGCAAAAACATCGCCAATGCAAACACTATAGAGTCCTATATTTCGAGTACTCCACCGAGTGTTAGTCTCCCACTTAAACCATACCTTTGCTTGACATTCTCTGAGAAATTTGCTTTACAAAGCTGAAACTAAATATGTCCTCATCCATCACATAAATCTGTATAAATAATAGAGGATATATAAAATAAATAAAAAATGGCATCTACAGCATCTCAGAGTCCTTATGGCTGAAGTTTCAGGCAGCTCTGGATCACTCCTTTTGGGAAGTTTAAACAACCTGTTCCACTATATTAGCATATTTTTTTCTTCTCTGTTTGTCCTTTTCCACCATGCATGTTTAGAGATATGTTACGTAAGCTGCAAAGAATAAGCCTGCTAACAGTGTTCTAATGCCTCTTATTTGGGGCATCTGGGGAAAAAAAAAAAGCAACTACAGGTGTTGAAGGAAGGTTCAGTAAAAGATCACAGTGATAGAGTTTCTTCTGTAACTGAACTTTAATGCTGGTTTTGAGTAATAGTGCTCTCCTACATGAAGGAATCTCAACATGTTCAAAGAGACATATCAAGTATTTCTTGGCAGAACTGTATGAAGCGATGACAGTTGAAATTGGGGAAAAATTTCTGTACATTCTGTTCAAAGAAAATTAAAATGCTAAAACACTCTAAATATTTTTGTTGTCAAAAACTTAAGCCAAAGGTTGCAGTTTAGAAGAAAATTATAGGGTTTGACAGAAAAAAAAAAACTAACAAAGAAGAAAACAAAGTGGTCTGTGTCACAAATTTTAGCAACTTATACAACAAAATTTACTACTTTTCAAATTGTCGTGGTTTAAGACCGGGCTTAACTCAGAACCATGCAGTCACTATCTCACTCCCCCATTTCCTCCCCCCTGCTGCTGGAGGGACAGGAAGGAGAATCAAAAGAAGGTAACTCCCATGGGTTGAGATAATAACAGTTCAGTATCTAAAGTATAACACAAATCACTGCTGCTACCACCAATAATAAGAATGATAAGGGAAACAACAAGAGAAGAGAATACAACCATTCATCACCTGCTGACCAATACCCTCCCTGATCCAGCAGTGACCTAACCCTTCTGGGTAACTGCCCCCAGTTTTTAGATACTGGGCATGATGTGCTGTGATATGGAATGCCTCTTTGGTTAGTTTGGGTCAGATGTCCTGTCTTTGCTTCCTGCTGGCTTCCCCTCCTCCCTGGCAGAACATGAGACTCAGAAAATCCTTGGTCATACTAAACTTTACTGAGCAGCAGCTAAAAACATCAGTGTTATCAGCACTGTTCCCAGGCTGAAAGTCAAAACCACAGCACCGCACTTGCTATTAAGGTGAAAAATTATTAAAGATAAATAAAGATTTTTAACTTGTTCTGTGTATTTCAGCTTTTCACATTTCAGTCATAATTCAAAAACACATAGGAAAAATCAGAAAAGTAAGATTAGATCCATCATATCTACTGTTCAGTTCTGTCTTTTTAAGAATTCAAGCACACAAAAGCAGTGATCCTTTATATTTTCTTTGCAGATAGAAAATCAAATCAAATGGAAGGAACAGAAATGTTCACAGAATATGGAAGAAAAACTATATTAAAAAGATTGGTAAGGGAGAAAATAATAAAGCAGAGTCATCAAAATCAAATCACACCTCTTGGGGGCTTGGCACAACAGGAGATATGAACATACTTCAGCAGGCCAATTATTTGTCTTCAAGAAGATAGGCTTGTTTTTGCAAGACCACATTACATAAGCTTATTCAAAGTGAGTCTGAACAAGTTATTTCTTTAAGTGAGTCAATACATATCCTAAATTAAATGATAACAGGAACAAATAAGGTTGTAAAGACACTGTGATGAATCCCTAGATATGAATTTTCAAATGTATCTACTTCCTGCTTAGAAGTAGGTAGACATCTACCTACGTGGATTTTCAGATGTTTTAAATCTATATCTGAACACACTTAATGTGAATAAAACTCTGTCCAGTTGTCTAATACTCATCTGTGTATCTCACACATTCTGAGCTCTAGCGCCGCTCTAGAAAGAGCTTTATTTTACATGCAGATTTGTGATTGGCACCCTGAAGTCTTTGAGCAGATAGTTATTACACACAAACATGCATATTCAGCAGGTTTCCTAGAGAACAGCAGGGATATTACAATTAGTTTAAGTACTCATTATCATAAGTCTCCTCGCTTTTGGCACTTACTCACTGCCCTCCAATAGTTGCAGTCAGGGATCTTCAAGATGAAGCAAGTAGTCTTCCTCAGGGGGGCAGGGGTCTTCAAGATGAAGCAAGCAGTCTTCCTCAGGACGCACTCTTCACCTTTAGCATGGTTGAATGCCCTAGTAGCCCCAGTTAGCTGAAATCAGCCTAATTGGTGAGTTTCTGACAGCTAGCAAAGATTTAGAGCAGTGTGATTTCCTTACAAGAGATAAGCAACACCATACGGACAGATAAGGAGGGTTTGAGCTTAGAAGATGCCTAGGAAGTGCGGTTTTCAGGCTGACTGCTAAGTAGAAGGGCTGCTGAATCTTATTACCACACCACAGACCTACAACACAAACATAGTTCTCTAAGTTAGGCTAAAAACTGACAGATAAGTAAAAGGGCCATTAAAGCTTATTATCACATCACAGACCTACAACACAAACGTTGTCCTCTAAGTTAGGCTGAAAGTATTTTAACCCATGTTTTCCAAACATTTTTCTTTCACCCAAAGAAATAACAGATGACAGCTTTTTATTAATATTACCTTAGCTATGTGGATATAACTCAGTCTCTCGTATAGTTACTTTCCACCCCATATTAATGGTTCCTCATTTCATGACTTTCCACACCATATTTTGTGACAAACTATCATTTCTCTATTTCCTTTTTTAACACGAATCATAGTCTATTATATCACACAAGTTTTAGATTTAAAGATTTTACTGATTCACAGAATAGATTAAAATCTCAATCTCAGATTTAAATATTTAACTGGTTCACCAACAGAAGTTTATATATAAATATATATATATATTTTACTTTGGGTATTTTGTTGGAGCCACTACATCTGTGTAGTTTAAGAAAGATAATGTTAAAAGATGTCTACATCATAGCCATAGAAATTACCTGAACTGGAAGTAGAAAAGAATCTTTATTTTCTTAAAGACCTTAACAAGAACAGGTCTTCAGTAAGCATCCAATAAGAGGCTGGAATCTAAAACTAGAGAAAAATATATTAAAAGCAAAGACATTAAAAAGTTTAACATCTTTCTAAAATATAGCTGGCAAATAAGGGCTGAGTTGGAATGATTTATTGGAATTCTGCTGTATGCATTTATTTAAAGGTCAGATGACATAATTGGAACAATCCCTCCTGGCCATAAAATCTATGCTTTTCCAAATACATTATTTATGATTATGCAGTCACATGTCTTTGGGGAGTTTTTCTTTTTACTCAGTTAAGTGGGTAGGTTTATATTTGATCCCACATCATGAGCATAGATATCCATTACACATTTTCAGTTTAGCTAATGCAATTACATGTGGGATTAAAATTAGTCATATATATTCAATTGTTTTCATCCAATTAGAAAATTATCTACAGTATCATATGACAAGCAGTTTCACTGACTAATTATTTGTTGTGCAAAGAGTGTTCACATTTTTAATGATGTTAAAATTAATGTGTTTTCATTTGGCCTATTCTCATTCTAGTATTCCATTCTAATACAACATAGGTAACATGAAGCACACGTAAATTAAGTTATGAAATTAAGTCTAGAAATTCTCTAATCTAGAAATACTCTATACATTTTATCATCTAATAAATATACAAATTCTGTAATTAACTAAAGGAGAGGTTGCAAGAGAATTTTTTACTAGAGAATGTAGTCTGAAGAAGCAATTTTCTCATCACATTGCACATATACATACATAGTTATACACATACAGATAGAGTATGTGTATACATATATTTAGTATGTATATATATATTACACATAATGATAACTATATATATATGCAACTGAAGTACTTTGCAAACACTATTTTTCTGCTTTCAAATGACAAACGTGAAAGCACAGTGGCTAACATTGCAAGTGCAAATGTTGATGTGTGAATTAAATAGTCTGCCCCTGGAATATCAAAAATTGACAGTAAACTTTAAACATTTTAGGATAGCATTTTATATACATATATATATGAATATATAAGCAAATACTCAAGTATATGAATATATCCTTGTAACTCTTAGCTACCTACTATGTGTGCATGATAATAACAAAAAAAAGAGTGGACAACTGAGTATGAGCAACATTTCGCAAGGATGTCATCCTAGTTGCTTTGATAGAACATAGACAGTCAGTGCTGTGCTGATAGGTTTTATTTGTAAAGCAGATCCTACAGGAAATGCAGAAGAAAAATAGAAAAATTCAGAACCTGTTACAACTGGGTTTTACTTAATTTTCTAATTTTAACAGGGTTATAGCTCAAAACAACTGAACAGTTTAATGAAACCAATAGTGAATTTACTACTGTACACTGCATGTAAAATCTCTGTCTCAGAAACACAGATAGTAGCGAATATTTGAAAATAAAAAACAGTTAATGACATCACTTAATGTCTATTTTATTATCCCAAAGAGAGCTCGGGGTTCAATTATATTCCTTTATTTCATGTATACTCCTAAAATTTTTTGCCAGAGAAAAGCTTTGCCGTTCACATTTAAACCTTCACTCTAATTCTTACAGAATCCTCACTATGACGATTAAGTTGCATGAACTGATTTTAAATTTAACTTCATACATTGTAATACATTGCTTTTCAAAGGCTACCAGAAACTACCAAGGGCTTATAAAAAATGGAAATAAGAATTGAAATCTTACACTGAATAAGAAAATCCTAATTTGACTTCCAAAATTATGCTCCAAATAATAGCTTCAAGCATTACTTCACCTGTGGGAAATATAAGGAGCACTGTTTTGAAGGCAGTTAATTTTGTGACAAAAGCAGTTTGTTTGGATTTTACATAAAATTATTTTCATACCAGTTCCATGCATCTGCTTGTCCTTTATAGTACACTGTTCTAATGAACCCCACCAAAAGACTTGTAATTCTTTCTTCTTTGCTTCAAGCGAAGCATATCACTTGACTCTCTTTGGGTGCTGCTCTGTCACATTGTATACAACAGTACTTTACTATTATTGCTTTTCTGCAAGAAATAATGCGCTTTTTTCCCCTCTCCTTTTTTTTTTTTCTTTTTATGGTAGAGCTTGTAGAAAATGTAATATAGGCACATGTTAGATGTTTTTATCTAATATGGATAGATTTAATAGCTGTATAAGGATCAATTAAATAATTTGCCTTATAATTGAGAACTGTCACAGATTGCCCCGAGAGGTTGTAAAGTCTCGCTATTCTATTCTGTTCTGTTCTATTCTATTCTATTCTCATTCTCATTCTAGTATTCCATTCTAATACAACATAGGTAACATGAAATACATGTAAATTAAGTTATGAAATTAAGTCTAGAAATTCTCTGATCTAGAAATACTTTATAAATTTTATATTCTTGGAGATATTCAAAACCTGATGGAACTTGCAGATGTTCAAAACCTGAGCACCCTGCTTTGGATGATCCTGGTCTGAGCAGAGGGGCTGGATCATTCTCCAGAGGTGCCTTCCCACCCTAGCCCTTTTGTAACGCTGTGAAACCTGACACAGCTGTTCTTTTGAGACTAAAACCAAAGCTGCTGCCTGATGCAGCAAGTTCACTGGGCACCTTTTGTGCAGCTTTGTAGACAAGATAGAGAACTATTTAAACCTATCAGCTAGAAGGAAATGGTAGGAAGAGAAAGGACGATGAGAGAGACTGCATGCATGTGTAGTTTTTACAAATGAAATCTTCAGTACAACATAAATCCAAAATACTCAATTTTTTTTAAAGCGCACCAAATTCTGTTCTAGATGTTCCACTCACTACACAAGGAGCCTGTATTCAACATCAGGCACGTAACTTGATGTTGTGAGTGCTCCCTTGTGACTTTAAACAGGGTTTCTTACCCTTTGGGAGACTGTGTTTGCATGCAGCTAAAGCAAATTCATCCTTTACAGCTGGAGAGGTTTCCCCCCATACTCCCTGTTCTATTAAGAGAAGGGCTGAATAAGAAAATGCAGCAGTAAATTATCCATGAGAGGTGGCAGAGCAATCCTCCTGCCCTACATCACACCTTGATGCCAACGTTACACAGTCGCTGGGTGTGATAAACAAGCACTTCCCAGACTTAAAGACAAACTACAAAGAGATGGAGACACAGCTACACTATTCTTACAGCATTACAATGTGACAGTTCAGAGGTCTCACTGAAAGTTAAAGTCCTATTTTATTAGCTATTATATAAATGTACAAATATACATCTCCTGCTTTGAAGCATCCAGTTTCTGAAAAATACTACACAGATTACAGATATAAAATGTAGTCTTTCTCTTATTGTCATTTCTCAGTCTTTTTCTGGGATCAGCCAGCAAATTGCTGAAGAAAAGAAAGTACAGCTATAAACCAAGCACTCTGGTAAAAAAATTCACATTGTCAAGAAAGCTGTTTTCCCCTTTCCTGATGTCTTTGATGGCTTCCTGTACAATATAAAATGTCTTCTCTTCTTCTGGGCTCATTTGAATTACAATGCACAAAGAGAAGGGGAAAAGGAAAAATTTTTCCTGCTCTGCTGAGTTTAGCTGACTCTTGAGATTGACAGTGCTGTAGATGGACCTGGAATTTCAAAATATGCCAGAAATAAGTGGCTAATGTTTTCTTAGAAGCTTTCCTGTAGGGACAGTATGCTCACATTAAGACCAAGCTCTGTGCATGCATCTGAACAACTGACTTTGCAGCTATATAATGCTGAGTAAATCCTGAGAATGTAATGGAAGTAGTCCATATACATATAATTTTAATCAGTAACAGAATTTTCCATATTGTATAAAGATTGCTCAAGATGACAGGAGATCTGCTATACCAGACAATTCTGTAGATACATAATTGTTGAGTCTGTAATATAATCGGCTTCAAGAGAGCTTACAGAAATGCAGGGTGAGAGGAAATTTGAGATCATGCAGTCCACCCTTTGCATTGCTTTTCATCACACCTCTGGACAAAGTGCTGTATTTTTTAACATCCACACTTCATTTGATACAAATGAACTCCAGCTCCACCTGTGAGTGAGATAATGACTTCCCAGTTTTGAATATGACAGCCTCTTAAACCAAGAATAAAATAGGAAATTAAAATGATAAAAATAAAAATCAGGAAAGGTCTTGTTAAGTTGTAGAGATACTTGTTGAATAAGCAAAAAGCTATACATTATAGAGCCATATGATGCAGAAGCAGCAGTAAAATGCACAGATTTTCCAAATGTTTTAAAAGCAGTAAGTCAGTCAATCAGAAAACTAAAGAATTTAGTTCTAAGGACTTAAAAGGTTGGAGGTAAATGAGGCCATTTTGCTTAGAGAAATGGAGACAGAATACAATCTCCACTTTGTTCTCTTAATTAAGATTCAGGTGTCATTTCTATTAGTATTGATAGAAAAGATTCTCATAGCTAGTGGTTGCCATAGTATCATTGAAGGGGTTTGGCTTAGGTCTTAATTACCAGGTATCTCAGAATGGAAGGGAAATCCAAGAGAAAGCAACACAAAATGAGATTCTCTTGGATAACTGTCCTTTTTGTGCTACTACAGTAATCCAAAGACTGCTTCAGAAAACTTCACAAAATAAAGAACTGCTCAAATAGTATGAAATCATCAGACAATAGTCACATCTCAATCTTTTCCTGAAAAGGAAAAATCCTCAACATATTCTATACCCCGTTCTTTGCATTAAATAAATAAAAGAAGCTTTTCATCATATTTATTGATACAGGAGATCATAATGGTCCATCAGTTTGCTACTTCAAGATTTACTACTAAGGAATGTATAGAGTATAATCCTCCTGGCCACTAGAAGGAGGAAAGAGCTAGAGCAGATTTATCAACGACACCAGCTCATTCTTATTACAGTGGCCTTCTTTCAGGACTAGAAATTAATTATTTTAAGTGCACAACCTCTTTAAGGTGGAAAGAAAATTAAAATAACATTGAAAGTAAAGATAATTTTCTAATCTGTCTATATTTGATTATTTATTTTTTTAAAGGATCTTTTTATTAAAGCTTTGTAGCTCACATTTTATGTACAGGATGAATAAATGCAATTCAAAAGGTTCTAACAGGTCCTTTAAATGCTCAGTAGCCAAGACTGTACCACACTATCAAGGCACAGAATTTGCAGCTTGTTTAACTTAGTGACCAAGAGTACAGGATATATCACCCATTAACATGCACAGAAACTCCTAGTTTGATGCCTTCTACTGAGTATAATTAATTTCACAATTTAATCAGATTATTTTTAATAAAGTTCACATTTTATAAACTTACCAAGGATAATCACATGCATGCCTTGGTATGCACAATTACCTCAGAAATATCTTTTATCTATTTTTTAACCTTTGTGTTCCAGTTAATAAGTATAAAATTCAAATTTTGATTACTGTATATTAACAAGAATTTTAATTGTTGGCTAAGCAACAGAATATGCCTTCTGGCTGAAATGACACATCATTGAAATATATCTTTAAGCCTTGTCTTTGCAGTTTATTTTTCCAAATGAGCAGCCTAGGTGGTAATCAAGATGTTAGAAAGCAATGAGAACACATTTTGTATGTGCCCTTCATCCCATTTTTCTTATTATAGCATTAGTGTAATTATTGCAGGTCTGTCTGCACTTCCTTATGCTGCTCATCTACGTCCTTGAAATTTCGAATTTAAAGCCTGGTGAATGGGAATGGCCTTTGCATAGACTTAAGGGACTGATCCTCACTTAAGCTGAGGCTACATTAAGTCACTCTAAAGGTAAAGGACTTTTAAGGGGAGGGAGCCCTTCAATGTGTGCACATTTTTCAAGCCTTTCACTTTGCTGTACTGGATTAACTGTGAAGAAAAATTATAGTCAGCTGAAGGCATTGGGCATGTGTAATTTTGTGTGAATAAGTATTTCCTGCCAAACAATAAGCTCTGATACTTTATCTCCTATTGCATATAACGAAGGTGAAATTATTGTAATTGTTTCCCTGAGCATGCAGTATGACATTTATTTGTTTGTTTTCTATTGAAGAATTGTTAAAATTTATCATGTAGGGACATTTCCTTTGAATAAATGACAACATAAAACTGTAGGTTTTGCCAGTGTAAGTTTTGGACTGAAATTATTAGTGAACATAAAAGCTTTGAGAACTTTGGAGGGGGAACACTTTGTAATGGTCTGAAGAGAGTTGACAGGGCCAGGATACAGACCTCTGTATTCTGGTTCCATCTGGTCTTAACTAATATGTTCTTGTTTAGTATTTGTTTCTGTACATGAGTACAACAAATTAGACAATGCACTGAGACAAAAGTATGAACCAAAAATTGGTCTGAAAAGACAGATTCAATGTATATTTTTCATATTTATTTTCCATTTAAGTTACTGCTCCAGATGCTAAAAAATATCTATCCATTAAAAATACTACATTAAGATATCTGTGTGGTTATTAATATCCATGTTTACTATTAAAATGCCTATACATTGCTAATTCAAGGGGTGCAGGTTGCTGACCAAATACATCAAATACTTACACAGAATTTAACAACTGAAGGAAAAATTAATTATTCTATTCAGATTTTCCAATCGTAGAAGTTCAAAGTACCTTACAAATATTGACATGATGTCAACATACTTTTTGGATCATTAAATATTTGTTCTTATTTTAAAAGTCGTGAAATTCAGCGCATATAAAGTCCCTCTTCCTCCAAATGCTGAGGCCTAAACAGGTTATTAAGCTATTACGTTATAATCAAAGAAATCAAGCTATTGTAAACTAATAAACCTTGTAATTTTAAAGTTGAAGGACTGCGTAGATGAAGAAGGCACAAGCGCAACATTTTGAGCTTAAGGAGGTTGACGGAACCTGGACTGTTATGATACATTGTTACTTATTCTGATCAGCTGAACCAAAAGTCTGAACTCAGGAGTATGAGCACCTCATGACTTTTGCTTTAAAGCTGAACAAAAGAGGAGGCAGAATAGCATTTTACTGTAGCTTTAGAATTCCTTGAAGAACACCAGAAAAAAACTAGAACATTCCACTGTTGCCTGCCGCTTTAAACTTGAGATCATTCCATAAGAGGTTTTTTTACTGTTTTTTGCAGCCATGTTTTGCTCATAGAGCCTTTTTTCTTTTGTCAAGGAACAAAGATTTCATGCTATATTAAAATCAGCTCATGCTTCTAAGCCCTTCCCATTTTTTCTTAGTTCCTTTTAATTTCAGTAATTGTATTATTCCATTTACCAAAAAGAGGCAGAGTATACTTTTCACAAAGCTCTTCATCTCTTTTGTATTGTCAATACTGTAGCTGATTATTGCTCTCAGGACAAGCACATTTTTTGTTTTACTTGTAAATCTGCTTCATCTTCCCTACTAACCTTACTTTATCTCTTTCTGTTCTTCATTTCACAGTACAGCAAACAGTGCTGCTGGTCAGTTGGTATATGCATCAGTTATAGAAGCTATATAAAATTTTATGATGTACTTTATAAAGTATTCATACATATCTTGAAATGGTTGTGTATATATGTTGTTATTATTCTATATTGTATAACTGCATTTATGAGAGTAGATTAGGTCTCAAAGTTTTTTCTGTTCTTTATGTCTTAATTTTATATCATGAAATTCATTCGTATTCCCATGACCTGTTTGAGTCACATTTAGCTAATACACAGGCTTTCTCATTTCATTCCAAGTAAGGAAGATAATTTTGACAGTGATGTTCATTAAAATAACTGATGAAATTATCTCAAACATTATTTACTTTATTATTCAATTTTAGTCCCTTGAATAATTTTTTTATTTATTCAAGGCACTCAATCCTTATTTATGAATTATTCATTACCTATGGTAGCATTTGAAATAATAATTTTTTAGCTTCTATTTCTACTCAAAGGCCAACCTGGTCCAAATGGTTTCAAAGCCCAATCAATTTAAACATGAGTGGCTTCAATCTGCTTGCAAATTGAGGCCAAGTTTACTATAGTACAGTCTAGAGGCAATATTTATTTCATTATTATTTTTCATGACAGCAAATCAGATAAGGTGGTATTTCATTTAAAATAAGTTAAAATTGATAATTTTTAAATATGACACTTTCCAATTAACTGTTACTTTTCTCTTTCATTTCCTTTTTCCTCCCTCAGTTCTCCAGCATTTTTTTATTCTTTTTCTATGTCATATTTGCAACGGAGGTATAGTAACATAAATTGAAAAGGAAGGCAAAAACACTAAAACTTTGGAAAATTAGGTAAGCTGGCACATTTTTGTTAATCAGTTTTATTATAAGAAGGACGGTGGTTATTTCTCAGCTTTTCTGAAAAAAAAAAAAGAAAAAAATAGTTTTTTTCCACCATTTTAAAACCACCTTAAAACTACCAATGTCCTTGTTTGTCTTGGACCTTCAGGAAAAAATGGCTGTGGACATCCTCAGATGAAAAGACTTTTGAGAGGTCTCAAAGAGGGTGCTTTTGCGCACGTTATTGACAGGCACAGAATATACGGAACATAGGCACAGCACTTTGAATATACCTGCATAAGTTTATTATTAATGTAAGGAGGACACATGATACTTTCATCAAAGTGATATGAGTAACCTTATACTGAATTAGTGTGTTAGTGGGACCTATTTGCATACAAGGCAACAAGCATCTTCTTGCATTAAGATTCCTTATGAATCCCTAGTGAGGTCAGACTGTGGTTTTCAATGTAAAGTTAATGTTTGATAAACCTGTGCTTGGTGACACTGTACAACAAAAATGATGTCAACTCAATGGTAATGAGGAGCATAAGCATTTCAGAGTCTGCTGTAGCATGTCTAACTGGTGAGCAGAAATGCATGTATACAGCAGATGTCTGTGGGGATAAAAGGACAAATTTGCATACATTTACACATCCGTTAAAGGAGAAGCTGTTTAAACACACTGAGATACCTGGCCTGTGTCCTTTTACTTACGCTTGCTAAGCCAAAAAGGTTGTGAATACAATAACTGCTGAATGTCCATCCCATTGTATTGTTTTCTAGATATAGCAAAAAAAAAAATCTTGCATTTTAAAAATGTAATATTTTTTTCTATGATGATTGCAATAGCATTCAGATTCCCATGTAAAAGGATGAACTTCATTAAAGACATTTTAGTAGACCTACCTTTATTAGAAGACTATCAGTTTGTAACAGTACACAGTACAGTCCTGTGTAAGCTAAATACCGGTGCTAATGCCAATAGAAATAATAAAACTGAACTAGTGTAAATGTCAAGTTCAAGACTTTTGTACAGGCCAGATTTCATTTAATATTATAGTAAAGAGCTAGTTTGCATGCTTTCCTCAGATTATTTAACTTAATCACTACAAACGTTGCCAATAGGTAGGATTTCCAGGCTGAAGCAGCAACATTTTTTCTGACATTACATCTGAAAGCAGTTCTCATTATGCCTAATGTCCTTCCCTAACCACTTTAAAGAAAGATAAAATTGGGATTTGTTTTTGGACATGGTTAATACCTTCATGTGACATGCAATTCCCACCAGACAGAAAGGAGAACAGGCAGGTTATTAATCACTAGAATAAAATCGTTCTTTAGCAGAAGAGTCTTGAAAACAGTCACGTCATTAAAAAAACAACCAACAAAAAAAAACTCAGTGCATTCAGCCTGGTACAGTTAAGCTCTAAGGGACCATTGCGTTTCAGAAGCAAGGGTTTTTAATGTGATTAAATCATTATTTCTTAGATCAGGTGTGTAAGGAGTAAACTGTGTATTGAAAAGGATAGTTAAGGATGATTTGTAGGAAGGACCATGTGTATAATCAATCATATTCTATGAGATAATGCCACACAGTATTGTTAAGCACATATGACATGCAAGTCCTTGCTGTTAAATGGGCAATAATTAGGAGGTAATTTCATCTGCACTGTCAGTCTTCACATAATGGCATGTATATATTTTTTGTAGCTATGTGATATCATCATGATCCATAATGGTGAATGATATATTAGTTACATACTTCTCCTGAAACATCCAAAGAAAAGCTGTGCAGTCTCCAGCTCCCTGCTGGGAAGAAAGTAAAAAAGGGTAGATATTAGTCTTTTGCTAATGGCTTGTACCAGCAGGACTCTATTTACCTGGCAGTTCAGCTCTTAAAGCTCTTAGATTAGTGGAGATGGAACAGTGTTTGGGGCATTAAAATCAGCAAGAACAGGAATGTAAGGTATAGTTCTTCCCTGTTCTTAAAGTCCCATGCTGGAATTAAATACAGAATAAAACAAATTACTAAACCCTCAAAACCAGTTATAGAGCTCTGGCATATGCTTGTACACCCTGTTTAGCCTTAAAGGCTTCTCTAATAATGGAATAAATGATGGGAGGATGTTGTTACTTATCTCATGAAGATACTTTCCCAATGGGTGGTAATCTGAGAAAAACCTCACTAGATAAGTATTATGCTGTATATATAAGATTGTGTGCTATTTCAGAAGATACAAAGGAAATAGCATTAGTTGAACAAGGACTTTTTATTGGGAGATAGAAGGTGAGAATGTTACACAAGGTAAGCAAAGGGAGCACACTGCCTGCCTGCTCCCTCCCAAACTGCCTTTTTCTCTTTTTCCATTAAAAACAGACTGGCAATGGCTGTCTGGAGTCACAGCATTTTCAGACTAAAAGTGCTGATCCTACTTGCTGTTACTGCACAGGTTTTCCGTGGAATTGCTTCTGATCTCTATTTGAGAATCTTCTGCTGAGTTCCAGTAGCTTCATTAAGGTAATTGGAATCAAGAGTTATTTACTACTACCCACATTGATTTTGTATAGCGTATAGATAAATGATAGAGCTGGAGAAAGTTGTTCTTTGGCAAATCAATTTAACCGTGCAACAAAAAGTCATCTGACTTTTCCACTTTAAAACACTGGCCCACTGGTGTTCAGGCTGTACATAATCTTATGATGTTGTAATGACTTTGAATAGTAAAACTGAGGCTGATTTTTGTCATTGTCATTTACCAATCATTACAAAAGAAGATTAGAAATTGCACACACTAGGGCTGACTAGGATTTACCAATATTTTGCTTTTCAAATCTAAATATGCTGAAATGGTTGAAATAATATATCATTTGTTAACAAACTGTTGTTCCGAATCTGGTACATTAAGAATATTTAGGAAGCATACTGCTGTCCTGTATACCTTTTTGATGGCCAAAAGCACAACTAAAAATTTCTAAGTATGCCACAAAAAGCACAACTAAAAATTTCCAAGTATGCCACAAACCACAAAGAGGTAATAGTGATTTTGTCCTTTCACAATGGATTTAGTCAGTTTTACACCACACTGCTCAAGCTGACCAGAAGCATCTCCCACAGCAGCGTTAATATCAAGGCCACACCTTCTGAGAAGCTGGGTGCAAAATCACAAGCCCAGTTTGGCTGGGGTTTTGTGCGTTTGTTGACTTCAGTGAGCTTACGCAGTGTGAGATGAAGTATTTGTCTTCGAAAGAGAAGAAAGTTTACTTTTTAGGCTAAAAAAAGAATCATAGAAACATTGAATAGTTAGGGTTGGAAAGGACCTTAAGATCATCTAGTTCCAACCCCCCTGCCATAGGCAGGAACACCTCCCACTAAACCATGCCAC
>JASSUY010051880.1:0-11692 GCA_032466535.1 Forpus xanthops | reverse complement strand
TCAGATACTGGAAGGCTGCTATGAGGTCTCCACGCAGCCTTCTCTTCTCCAGGCTGAACAGACCCAACTTTCTCATCAAGTCCAGAATTTTTAATGAATCCAGGGACCAGAATCCTGCTTGGATGGCTAAAAGTCTGGCTTGCTGGAGATGTGCCAGGCAGAGGGCAGTGGCTATGAGCTCGCTACAGGTAGTGGTAATGGCATGTGGAAGCAAATGCTTTCTAATGGTGTGAGGTGGAGGAACACTTGAGTTCCCTTCTGGGCCTCATGAGCAGTGATTTCAGTTGACTGACTAGGGATGTGTTTGGGGCTTTTATGGAATTTCAGTTACCAACAAGTGGCAGTTATAAATACAGTGTTTGTTTTCTGTAGCTGAGAAAGGAAAACCACAAACTGCCTAAATCCTTACTGAAGTACAGACCTGTTATATAGGAAGTTTGTGTGGAACACATGCAATGTATGAAGCTGTCCTTATGTCAGAGGAAATCAGTGTCGTGTACTGTTGCTGCTGATTTTGTAAAATGTAAAATCAAAACCAAATCCAAAGACTGTGAAGAAATTAAACTGCCCAAATCTCTGCAGTTCCATTTTGAAGTGGAAGTCAGTGCTAGAAAGAGATTGCTAGAATGTATCTGTGGAAGTAGTCGATTGAACTCCCCCATGCTATTATCAGATGATTGCATACTCTAATCATTGTCGTTTTTCTCACATGAACCTAGATGCACCTTGGTGTGGAGTGAAGAACACTCATGCTGGGGCAAAATATGTCAAAACTACGTTTCCTACAAAAAAGAAATGGGAAGTAGGGCACTGCTTGAAGGACAGAAATGAACCCTGCCATATAATGTAAGTGTACTGCTGCGCTGTTTGGAATACTTCAAATCTTGGGGGGGGGGGGGGAAGATCACAGAATCACAGAATGGTTTGGGTTAGAAAGGACCTTAACATCATCCAGTTCCAGCTCCCTGCCACCAGCAGGGACACCTTCCATTAGACCAGCTTGCTCCAAGTCCTGTCCAGCCTGGCTTTGAACATTCTTGCCAGGATCTGAGCAGCTGCAGTTTCTCTGGGCAACCTGTGCCAGGGCCTCACCACCCTCACAGAGAAGAATCTCTTCCTTACATCCAACTTAAACCTCCCCTGTTTAAGCTTGAACCCATTACCCCTTGTCCCGTCAATCAGCTCACTGGAAATGTAACAGAAATGAATTCCAAATGTACTGAAACTTGTGCCCAGTGTTGCTTTATAGGCTGTGGACAAATTTGTAAGTCTTTAGTTTTCCCACTTCAGCAATTCTGGGTATAAAAAGCTCCTTGAAAGTGGAACCAGCGCTGGTTTTATCTTTTCACTGCCACGCTGGAGAAGGGGTTAAACCCTGTAAAGTAACACTGTACTTGGTGATTGCTCTGGTCCAGCAGTGCTGGAGCTGTGGGGGCAGTACTGAGACTGTGAGTGGTTGCAGGTGCCTGTGCTGCCATCGCAGTGCCCGTGCCACGAATTGCTGTAATGTGGTTTGTGGTTAGGGTTGTCTGTTCATTCTGCTGCTGTGCTTAAAAAGAGCTGATCCCATGAAGGTCAGATCTGAGTAACAGCAGCAGTCAGTGTGCAACAGCAGCCGAAAACTCCAGGGGGCTGGGGCAGTTAAAGTACAGAAACCATCTGCTGCTGCCTTTTCATGCGCTTCCTCGCTGAGGTGTGAAAAGCAAACCCATTCAGTTTTCTCCATTAAACAGCACCCATAGATGAAATGCCTGAATTTCACAACCATTACTAAGGTCAGTGAATTGTGTCAATGTGCTCAGTCATCAGCTCCTTGTGACAAGGAGCTCGGGGCAGTTTCTTGTGGTGTGATACATGAATACATTTGCAGCAGATGAAGCTCTCAGTTCCACCTGTCCAGGAGCAAGGCCCTTGTACTTGATCAGAAATGGGATTTATCGCTGTAAAGTCTCATTGTCTTTCTATACAAAGCTGTGTAAGTTGCCTGTTTGGAACTAGCTTCTGAAATACTGCTTAGGATGGTGCTAAAGAATCCAGGTATTCAGTACGGTGTCTCCAAACCAAATTTAGTTGAGAACTGAAGGGCATTCTGTGGCTTTTCTGGGGGACCTGAAGAAGCTCAGATGACGATTGATCATGCTAGAAGCATAGTTTACACAGTGACATCTCCTAGTGTTTAGATACACTTTAGGCAGTTGCCTCAATTGCAGTAACTCTTTGAAACTGACTTAATTGATGTTTTACATATGAAGTGCATGTATTAGCACAGAAGGGCTTTACAACTTTCTAGGATCAGTCCATGATTTTGAAGTAGGGAAAAGATTCAGCTGAGAACGTTTTTCTGACCATAAGTGGAGGGAGGGCCTCTGCTGCTGCTGAGTTTTGTCTAGCCTGTATGTCCTAACACCACTCTTTGCCTTTGCTGCCTCAGCTGTAGCTAACGGTGTTTCAGAAACCCCAAGCTGGAGATGCAGGGAGGCTGTCCTGCAGCAGTACCCAACCACTGTGCTTTGGCTTTTGCTGCGTTTTTATAAAACAAAATCTTTAGTTCACCCTGATTTAAAAATTATTGTCCCTTTAACATTAATTGTAACTTGGACTAATTGTGGGTTAGTGACTTGAGAAACTCAACCTTACAAAAAATCACGTATGGCAACTGAGAACTGCTGTTTTGTGGGTTCTCAAGTAGGAAGCTGTGGCGTGAGGGGAAAGTCAGACCCAGGGCATAAAGGGTATTTCATGTTTAGGGTGTATAGGCTGTTTAATATAGTTCAGTTGGCAGGAGGAATTTTGCACTTGTCTTTTTTGGGTGGTGCTGGACACCCTTCAGTTCTAATCTTTAATATATTTTTAGAGCTGCACTACTTTCCTTGTGGCTAAAATTAAGCAAACAGAAAAAGCTTTCAAGAGGCTTTCTTTCTTCCTTTAGTGATTTCATCTACAGCGATCAGTAACATACAGCATCCTCCTGCATCCTAGTGGGGCTAGTTATGAAAGCCCTGCCAAAGCTCTTCAAGGGTAAATTCGTTGGTCTTTGTTACTTATTTCAGTGTAGGTGAGTTATCACTCTGTATCATGTGGAACATCCCCTTAAATCAAGAAGCTGCTTGGCGGCAAACCACAGGAGGGGTCATGAAGTGGGCTCATTCTGCATGGAGGAAAGTATCTGCGCATAGTAACTGCCAAGAGCAACTTTTTCCATTCATCTTCCTCAAAAGGACTGGCACGATCCAAAAGTACCAAACCCCAGCACCAAGCTTGAGTTGCTTACTGTCTTCACCATAAAGTTTTTGATATACTACTAGACAAATAATGAAGCTTGACATATCTTAGGAACTGCTCAGAATATTCATTTTCTTCAGTGATACAAAACCAAGAAAATAAGCATAGAGAAAGAAGCACGGCTTGGTTTTCTGTCACATGGTACTAATATTATTCATCCCATTTTTCTTGCCTCCTTTCTCTGCTTGTTTCAAGGCCACAGGCCTGATGAATTTGCTCATTTAACATTTACTGTAAGCATCTGAATGTGTTAATCACAGTTAAGCTGGAGAAGGGGAAAGTAGCAGTAAGTCCCTTTGGCAGCTCTACGCTTGGGTAGAGTTTAAGCTTTGCCATAGACCAGTTTACTCATAACACAGCCTTGGCCTGGAAAAGCCTTATGGGTTTCAGTCTAATAAACGAAGACCACTGATAAAGACACCCACAAAATGACACTCTCTTTGAACCAGAAAGCTGTTTAATTACCTCCAAACAAGTCAAAAGACCAAAGTTGAGTCTGTACCAGTGCGCAAACAGTGTTCAGTGTGAAGGAAGGGGTTAGTGACTTAGAAGTGAAGCTGTTTGCATAGCTGAGCCCCTGCCCTGTTGCTCTCAGCATAGGATTGTATTCCAGGTTAATCTAAGTGACTTGTACATAACACATGCAGCACTCTCCAGTATGTTCAGGTCTGAGTGTCAATCTTCTAATACCAATCTTTCTTTTTTAGTCAAATACTGGAAATAATGGCGGCAGTAAGAGAAGATGATCCGCTTGAGTTGGCCAATACTCTATATAACAACACTATTAAAGTCTTCTTTCCAAATATATAAAGTTGTTTTTCTTACATTTATTCAGTATTACTTTACTAAATATATTGCAAAACCTTAAAAATGATCCTATCTGCAAGTTCTTATCAATGGAAGCCAGTATGTAGCTTAATTTTTTTCCCTCTGGTACAAGATTAAAGCTGCTTTTGAAAAGGTGATCTCTGCATTGGTGCAGTTTCTCAGCCCTGTTTCCTTTTCAGCAAGATTGAGGATTGATTTCAAGGACAGCCCAAACAAGCAACTCCTGCTAACACCTGCAGGCATTGAAAGATGAATACTAGGCTGCTGCATTCACATGTAGAGCACTTCAAGCTATTACTGGTGGTTAATTCAGCAGTGTTTAACACATGGCTGGCATGCTGTGCGACTTCACCAGAAAGCTTTGCTGTTTCACCTGTTGTTCCACACACACAGGTGCTATAACACTTACCAACCTAAATTTGTACTTACTTTAAATACAACTCACTAGTTTTTAGCACTAAAGCTCTGCTAATACTGAGTCCATAAGTAAAGCTGCTTTGGCTCAGGCATTTCATTACTGATTTGACCTGCTCAAGTCTGTTTTCACCAGTATGTCTAATTTGCATCCAGAACTCATTGACAGGAGATTACTGGGATACAGTCTTTGGCACAGCATTGTCACTACATCAATTAAAGAGTAGTTTTCCAACCATCTTAAAAACATGTGAAAATGTTTTATTCCATGTACAATAATGTACATAATTTTCAGGTGGCCATGAAATAGACCAGCAGAAATCAGAGGTATATTTACAGTAGCACACACCACAGTAAACCACCACCATTCACAGACTCAACACTGAGATACTGCTGTTGTGCTTAAGTACAATAACTACAAAGTGATACTTTTATTGTTGGAAATCAACTTTAAACAAATACCTCAATGGCTTTTTAAAGGGCATTATTCACCAAGAGAGTCGGAGTCAGCATTCAGAGTCTCAGTCAATTGCTGTGCCACACAGTCACTGTCTTCCTCTTCACTGTCAGAACTGTCATTATCTTCATTTACTTCATTTTCAGCATCAGCAGCTTCTTCTGCAGCTTCTACAGGGTTTTCATTGGGTGCCACAAACCCACTGTTGTTGGAAACACTGGCGTTTTCCTTGTCCTCAATGTACACTTTCTGATGGCACATGGGGCAAGTGTCCTGGATGTACAGCCACTTCCGAAGACAAAGTGCATGAAAGTAATGGTTGCATGGAGTAATGCGAGCAGAGGTGGTGAACTCATGGTAGCAGATTGCACAGACATCATCTATTTCATGTAACCGACTTCCTTTTACCTCTGGAAGTGAGTTTATTTTCTTCACAGCAGTACGGCGATTTATAAATGTCTTCCAGCCGTTCTTTGCTTGCAGGTAGATGTTGAAGTACGCGTGTAGACACATCATGCAAGCGCGGATCTTGCTGCCTGACTCGAATACCATTGTGTAAGCTCCATTCCCAAACATGATCACTCCAAAGATAAACTCAATAATATTGCCAGTTGACCGAACGTAATAGACATAATCATCAAGTTTTTCCCATAGCACATTATAGTAGCCATCAATCATAAACAATATATAAACAGTAATAGAAACTATTACTTTGAGGCAGAGCTCGACACAGAATGCCGTCACGGCAAAAAGCCATGTGTTTAGTGCATAGTGGTGCCAGAGGACGTAACTGAGCAGAACTGGGAGGATGAAAAGGCAAGCAGAAACCAACAGGACAGGGAAGTGTCTGCGAAACGATGACACGTGGGAGGCACTGAGAGACATCAGCACAGGGTCTGTCATCCCATGGATAAAATGCAGGACTGCGGTCAACAAAAGGCACATGTTTCTACTCAGGCGAACCAACCGTTCTTCTGGTTTCAGTCCACTCAAACCAGTCTGCAGAGCCAAGATGAAAAACAAGACGGGTGCTACAAACCCCAGCCTTTTGTCATCCTCGTCGGTGGAGCCGATGAAGGCCAAGATGCCAAGCCCCAGGTAATGCGCGATGGAGGAGATGACTGCGCTCATGCCTAACACAGTTAAAGTGGAGTCACACCCACTTATGATCAGGCTGCAGAGCAGCTCCCAGCAGTTATCCCATGATATCAAGAAGAATCTCTCTTCTGTATTAGTTTCAGCCATCTTTACAACATATGTTAATACCACAGCCTGGGCTGTAAGTCTCGTTAGCCAGAAGACGCGCAATACAGCTGGAAACCGAATCCTTTTCCACGTATCCTCCATCAAGAGCTGTAATCCATAAATGCGATACATGTGCCTCACCAGCAGATAAACATAGCGCACCGAGTAATAGAACCATTTAATTTTCATCACCAAAATGGCTGTGGTATTTAGTGTCAGAACCAGACCCGAAATAAAAACAAGTATCTGCCGGACATTTAAAGGTAATTCAACAATCAAGCCAATGACAGGAATCAGTATATCCAGGATGATGAGTTGAGAGTATATGGACTGCACGTTCAGCAGTGTAACGTATCCAATTCCAAAGGTCAGCTGAAGGATGGAAAGCGCCATCCATAGTGAAGGTCCTTTATGAGGGAAGATCTGGATTCCAAATGCAGCTGTGTAGTAGGCACTGTAGAAGTTTATGTGCAAAGCAGCATAGTAATTCACCAACACTGAAGTTGCAGCCAGCAGGAATGCAGAGGCGATCATATAAAACTTGAAAAGTGCTCGCTGTTGTAAGACCAGAACAACACTGGAGACAAAGACACCTAAAAACAGATTGAAGTCATTTAGTTCTCAGCAGAAATTCAACACCAGATTGCAACCTATGAGCTTTGGAGCTACATTAATTTCGTGTATCACTTCCCCATTAGTCACTCACAACTTTGCATTACCAATGGGGCCCTTTCCAGAACAGCGACTTTCATCCTTTCAGAACAGACATCCTTTCCAGAGGATGACTTCAGATCTGCATTTAATATGCCTGTTCCCTGCAGCTGCAGTGCAAAGCAATGCAAGCAATAAATCACAATTACTTATTAAGGTCATCTGCAGTCCCAAACCAGAGCAGCGACAGCTCCCAGCCCTTCAGTGTCAGCCTTTAAGGGCAGGTAAGTTCTAAAAGCAGAAAAGAATTACCACATTACAGGCAAAATTAATAAGGAATGAATAAAACAGTAAGTCCCCCAATTCACTTGAGCAAAGCACTCAACTACACATACCCAAGCTGGAGTACAAAAGGTAAGTCACCAGTTTAGCTTAACCCTAATGGGAAAATAGTGCAAACCTGCTGTAGTTTACTGGGGCAAGACATTGCTCTTCCAATTCCCTTCAGTTTGCTTTCAGTCCTTATATCATGAAACAAAGTCTTCAGAGAGAAGACCTTCCACAGTACAAGTGTTTTGTACACAGAATCCAAACCCGCACCTGCTGCCCCTGCCAGTGCAAACTTGAATCCTCATCAGACATCAGGCTCAGATCCTGAAACTCCTGTCTGCTCACCTTTTCCCTCACACTGACCATGAACACATCTTGGCCATGACTGGGAAGTCTGTGCCTTCCTATGAGAAATCCTATCACAGCATCTATAGTACTTCTGTGTTCTAGTTACATCCTTGCAGTAAGCTTCTGTAGTGCCGCTTATGAACATCATAGCTACGTACCACATCTGTAAAGACTCTGCCCTATCGGGTGTTATATTAAATGGAGCTTATCACTACATTCAATTCCTTAAACATCACCTTCAGAAAACACATTGCTGTTGGTTTTAGCTTCTCAATCAGCTTCCAGCCAAAGCAACTGCTTTCTCATCCAAATCAGTTTGGAGAGATTTTGACCTCTACAACACACATTTGGTTTTAAGTTTCTTTCGATTTCCATGTGGAAACTAATGAAATCACACGTAATTCTCTTCCTACTGGAGGCCAGCACCAGTCTTTTTTGATGACTCTATTTTAGATCATTCCAAATCCTCCATAATCAAGTGTTTAAAAATATATTGTAAGCCATGGGATTTTAAGATCATTGGAATAAAAAACTGCTCAGACCCAGCATCTGATACCACCAGTAGTGTTGCCAGCTGCTTGTGTAAAAACAGTAATACAACAGCCTGGAGGACGGAATGAGAAGGGAGAGGATCAACATGAATCAATGCAAGAGGCAGACTGCAAAAGAAGTTATGAATGCACTTTTACAGTATTCCCAGCCAGCATCAGTATTTTGTATCAGGCTGATACAACATTCTCCTTAACTAGTCACTAACCTGGTAACCCTGGGCAGTGAACTGAGGAAAAGGCACTGCCAGTTTCCAGAAAGTGCCTTGTATCGTAGCTCAGCTCTTCTACAGAAAGCCCTGAATATTCATTCCTTACACACAGCACTTGTTCTACCATCAGCTGGACAGTTCCACTGCCTTCTGCACACCACACACACCCCTTTGGGAAATGAACACTCCTGACAAGTTAGTCCCCTCTGTCCTTTTCTGACAGTCACAGAACAGGCTCCCAAACTTGTAACAAGCTCCTTATTTACACAGTTCTGCACATCTGAGGGGAAGGGGATGCATCTTGCATTGAGGAAGCTGCTCTCAAACACGCCTGTTAACAAAACCTAGTTATCTTCCCTGCAGTTCCAGCAGCAGGCAGGCCTGTGTTTAGGTACTACAGGTCATCTCAGAACACAAACAGTTCACATGCAAGACGGCCCTAAACACAGTACTACAAGTTAATAGCAGAGCTAGGCCTACTGGTTCCTCTGAAGAGCAACTGACAAAGTGCAGCCTTTCACTGCCAGCACTTGTACGGAAAAGTCAAGACAACCCCAAGGAACCTTACAAGACCAGAGGAGATGACTGAAATCTCAGAGGCCAGCACTCCTCTCCCTTGTCTCCATGTCATTCAGTCCGTCTCGCCATGAGGAGGCTTCCCCTGCCCTGCAAAGTGTTCACCGAGCAGCACATCTTTCCCCACTCCCTCTGATGGGGAACAGTGCAGTCCCCCCTTGGGTAAGAGGTGTCTCATGTTTCTGAATATACTGCTGCTCACCTTTGCTGTGCCACCCCATCACCAGCTGTCTCTGTCATGGCCTCTAACACTGCAGTTAATCAAACCATAAGCATTTCCTTTTAACCCATTTCCAGTGTTAACAATGAATTCCTCCCTATCATTTTTTCCCTTTTAATTCCTGCCACTCATCAGTGTCTTTACAGTAACACACTGCTGAGGATTCAACTTTCAGTTAGTTGCAGGGTTCAACTACCTTTACACATCAGTATTTTAAGTGTGTGGGACTCCAAATTACTTTTCCCCTAGCCCCAGCCATTCCACTTGTTTCCACATCTTTCTACAGGCTGCAGTATTTACAGTAACCCTTTCTGCGTCCCTGCTGAGGAGGGACTCCTGTCTGAAGTGACAGTTTCACCTTCTGGGGGTCATGGTTCTCCTGGAATGGGAGTTAAAACACCCATGCCAAGATATGAAAGGTAAACACTGTGTCGGAGACAAAGCAAGGTTAATCAGAGATTAAAGAACTGTGCTCCAGTTGGAGATGTTGGTTCTATGCCACATGTAACTATGTATTTGTGTAGAAAATAAGTGAGGGAAGAATGAGGCTGAGGAATCCTGCAGTAAAACTTCAGAATCATCCCAATCCGTTCCCACTCCTGACAAGCTGTACTCCTCCCAGAGTGTTTCAGCACAGTTCAGTATCACCCCTGAACGCTATTGATCTCTATGGAGCTACAATCTTTCTACAGAACAAACTGTTTATCCTAATAGTGTACTACAGGGAAGACAGGGATCAGTCTTTCAAAGCCTGCAAATGGTAACTAAAAGGGCAACTTCCCCGCTATCTAAATACAGAATGATCCAAAATAAATATTTGTTTATCCTAACAGCAGCAAAACCCCAATCCTGTAATCCTTGAATTCAGATGAGGAAAAAATAGATGCAAAAGCACCCTGTTGTCTGAATCACATGGAAGGAACATCATCTTTACACGGCTGCATTTCATTTTAATTTTGGAAAGCCAAGAACCACAGACCACTAGTCTCACAGTACAAGGTAAGGCTCTTGGCTTAAACTGTTCCCAAAGGTCTTTTGCAGGAGGCAGGGATTACCCACTTGTTCCAAACCCTTCCAGAAAAGCGATCCTATAACTGCAATCCTGAAAAGCACCTTAACCTGTTGATCCCAGTATCACACATTCAAGACCATCATGTAATATATCCACTGTTCTTATTTACATGGGATCAATTTCAAGGCACTTCCTGAAATTAAAAATAAAGCATCTCAATACAATAAGGGACTCCTAAATTAAGTTGGTGAGGCACTGCAGTGTCAGGATTTTACATCAGTGAGAAGCACTCTTCACAATTCCAGACCTTTGGAGCAAAGGGTCAAGAAAATGGGTTTGGGAGACAGCCCCCCCCTCCTCCTCCCTGCCATCACAGAGCTGTGTGTACCAGCTGCCAGACGAAGGAGAGGCAACACCTAATTGGGCTCACGTCTCACCAAGCAGCCACTTCCCAAGCTCCGCTGCCAAAGGGGAAGCTGCCAAATAAAGCATCTGCTTTGCTTTGCCACTTTCTTCTCCCTCCACTCTCACCTGCTGTCTTGGGGCAAGTTATCCTTTACTTTTGCCCTTCCACTCCTCAACTTCTACAATGCCATCGCCGCTGCCTTCTCACTGTGCACCCTCCCTCAACCACTCTTCTCCGCTGCCCATCCCAACAGCCATACCGCCTATTTCCTTCCTATTTGTTTTTCGACTACTAAACATCAAACAAAACACAAAAACAGCATGCCACAGGCCTGCAAAAAACTCTTGCTGCGTTTTCTATTCCCCTTTTCTTCCTGCCTCAGCATTCCCAGCTCCAGACGTGATATCCAACACAGCATCAGCTCTACAGCAGTTCACAGAACAGAGTCCATGTAAGAACCCAAGACAACGAGTAATACCGAAAGAGTACCACCTAGTTACACCAGTGATTTTCAGCCTTCATCCCAGGTTATTAAAAATGACCATGAGCTACTTTCAAAAGGCTGCTCTTCCATTTGGGAACCCAGAGCCCGGCATTTCTGAACTGCTGTTCCTAACCTAAGGGTTTAACAGCGTATTTCGGGAAGATACCACAAGGTGCCTGAAAGCAAACAAACAAAACCCTACAGCCCCGAAACCCCACGTTTTCCGCCACGGAAGCCCGCAGAGGAGGGACCCTCACGGCCCCCACTCCCCGCGCACATGGCCGCAGCCCGCGGCTCAGCTCCGCAGGGTCCCTGCGCCTCCCGACAGCGATAACTCCGCGAAGGAGGGGAGGGAAATGGGGCTGGAGGAGGCGGCCCGGTGCCAAGACGGGGTGGGGAAGCGGACACCGAATGGGGGTCAAGGAAATGATCCACCGAGCGGGGCCTCGGGGGAGCGCAGGGGAACGGAAGCGGCAGGAAGGGGACAGAGCCGGGGTGGGGTGCGGGAAGACAGGCCGCGACGGCAGCCGAGCACAGGCGGTGGGCCGAGGGGACAGGGGATGGCGGAGGGAAGCGGCGCCGCGCCCCGCCTGCGGCCGTAAATAAGGCCAGCGGGGCGGGCAGCAGCGAGGGGAGCCGGGGGCCCGATGGGTGCTGAGCCCCAGCGCCCGGCCGGCGG
>JASSUY010051876.1:33145-60562 GCA_032466535.1 Forpus xanthops | reverse complement strand
ACCTTAGTTACTGGACTGTTCTTATCTCAACCTGTGGGAGTTGCATTCTTTCGATTCTCCTCCCCATTCCCCCAGGAGCTGGGGGAAGAAGGAGGGGAGAGTGAGTGAATGAACTGTGTGAGTGGCTTAAACCATGACAAAAAAAAAACAAAATGAAATCTTTAATAAGTTTGTTCCTACTTTAGATGCCAGGCTGCGCTGCATATGTGCGTGAGGGCACTGGTAAATTGCATTGATTTTTGTGCTGAAATCAGTGATAGCTGTTGTATTTTCATAGCTGTGATCTACTACTGTGAACATTTATTTACCAAATTCTGAAATTCTTTTTGCTTAGGAGGATTGTGAAGAAAAAAGAAGTCAAAGTTCACATGTCTCAGCAGACTTCAGATGTGAAAGTAACTCAGATAAGCATATTAGGAAGGATGAAAACACCCATTTTGCGTCATCTAAAACACAGTTGTGCATAAGAAAATGTGGACAGTAATGAATTGGAGGAAGTAGCCTTTTTATTTCTGGCCTTTGTCAGTAGGCATGCTCTTACTGGCAGAAATCAGCTTTTCAGATTTAAGGAGGAGTAGATTGTGTTCCAAGTGATTACTTGCTTCCGATGGTCCCTGCTTTGGGTTTGCAAGCATGTTGTAACCAAGTAAAAAGTAAGCAAAGTCAGAAAGCAAATCCATTTGTTGTAGTGTGCGTATAGAGAAAAGTCTGTCCAATTCTTCAGAACAAAAAAAGTAAGCAGCTAGATGAATTATTTTACATCTGATTTGTTAATTGATACCACTAAATAAAATGATAACTTTTTGAACATATAGGAACACTGCAGAACCCTGGAAACACTGGAAAGTTGTTGTAGCAAAATGTTTACCATTGCTTGCAATAATGCAAAACTGGTCATGTGAACCTTTTTGACACAAACACAATGAATGCATGCATTGTCTTTTAGAGGGTAACGTCATGGGGTGAAAGCAAGGAAATGGAAAGCAAGGTAAGGGGCAGCCAGCTCATGTCGAAATGAGTAGGTGAAGATTAAAGAAAAAAAAAAAAACAATTAAAAAAAACCCCTTGCTTTCTTTTCAATTACAAGATGTTCTTTGCTGCTTTCAGGTACAGCATACTCGGAAGTCCAGCTAGTCCTGCCTTCATTATTCAATAGCACTAGTGTTTTAATTCTTTCCACAGTTGGGAGTGGGAGGGAATAGTTTCTGTTTCACTTAATCAGCCTCAAAGAGGGTTGCTGAGGAGACTTGGTGTTCAGATCATAAGGGTGAATGCAGGTGGCAGAGTAAAAAGCGTGTTTGCATAGCCCATGAGTTACGAAAGTTACTTAGTCATTAAAAACACCATTTTTGTAGCAATGGTTTTGGATCACTGTGTGAAGCCGAGCACCTTGTTTGTTGTATATGAGAGTTAATATAACCTATTGTTTTGCATAAATTGTTTTCTACAGAAGCATCACATGTGCTGAGCCTCTACACAACCAGAGAGGGCTTCTGAGGTCTCAGAGCAGCACAAATAAGGAAGCTTGTATGATAGTTCACATGTAACAAATTTATTAAGAGCTAAAAGTTATTCCCCTGTATGTATTTGAAGAAAGGGAGAAGTGATGTGAGGCACACACAGACAGGGAACAAAATTCACACTTGGTCTTACCCCACACTGCTAACCTTGGAATGCACTATGAGGAGCACGGAGCTCCATCAGACCTAAGGGATCACCAAGTGGTGAGTCTAAAGCTTTTCTGAATTTGCTTAACTGAGTAAAGGGGATGTGAGAGTAGAAAGGGCCTGAAGGGGGAAGTGGTTGGTTTTTTATTCTTTCTTTCTCATGAGCTGCTACTGCACTTTTGCTTTAAGGTAAACAGGCCAGATGAGTCTTTTGTGCCTGAGTGAACCTTTTAGTCTCCCTTCCTACCTGTCTGCAGTTCACTGTTTCTCTCGTACCTTTGACTAGGCAAGATAAACAGAAATGCTCAGTGAACTTTCTGTTTCCACAGAAACACTGAAACTTATCAGTGTTTTTTTCAGGAGGCTTTTAACATGTTCAAATATTCTCCTCTCTCTCTAGTTAATTAACAATTAATGTAGCCACCAAGGAAAGCTCTGCCAGGAAAGAGGGACATATCAGTACGAAGTCCAACTGACAATGGCCCTCTTCCTTCTGTTGATGATTTAGATAAAGTCACAACGAGTCAGACTGAGAGACGCCTCTTGCTGACCTCTTCCTTCAGGTTAATAATCTCCTGACATCATGATAGGGATCATGAGAAGAGACCTAGAATGGAGATTTCATTGAAGAAACCAGAAGTCAAAAGTAAGTTTAGACGTTTGGAGTCACCTCCATCTACAAGGTGACACAGTTCCTTTAGAAAAAGACTCTAGGATTGAGCACAAGCCCTTCAGAAAATCCAGAGTGGCCAGTACAGACTGCTGCAGCTCTGGTGTTATGGTATGGCTCTATGAAATTAAATGGGAAGTCTTAAAGGTGACTTTTTTTTTTTTCCTAATAATGGTTGGTGGTGGTTTGCATTAGGTTTTGGTTGGGGTTTTTTTAAGTAACTGTCAGTCCCAAACACTTGTTGCTTTCAGAGCAAGAAGCCCTTGCTGCTCTGGCAGATTCTGTGTGGTGGGCTGAATGCTGGGCCATGGAGACATCCACAGCTGAGCTGGATTCTAGGCCTAGTTTACATCTTTTCTGTAGAGGAGGAAAAAAAAGGAGGAGGAAGGAAGCAGACATGTGTCTTTGCAGCAAACATATGAAACATACCTGGAAATGCACAGAGGCACAGGTGGATTTTTGCCAGAACAGATGCATAGAGAATATAGGATGAGGAAAGTGTAGGCTGTTTTTACATTCAGGAAGAGAAAACTATGATAACGTTTGCTTAACTATCTGAAACGGGTTATTTAGCAAGAAAAATTGTTTGAATAAAAGGCAAAAAGAATACCATAAAAAAGATAAAACGAAGCTGTGCCTGACTCTGTTACTTAATTTCCTCTTGGCAATTTTGTACGGTACAAGTGTAAACTAACTTTTGTTTCTGCCAAGTTTCTCTCCTTAGTTTATGCTTATTGATTGCAGTCACCAAAGAATAATGTGTCACTAGTGTTACAAATTGCATTGTCATTATTACCCAAAGAACTTTTAGTACAATTAAACAAAACATAAGTGCAAGATGGTATAAAACACAACAGAGTGGATAAGATAGTGCCAAGTGTTTGATTTCCTTTTCGATAATGGAAATGTGAACTATTAGCAGAGGGAAGTGAGTATTTAAATAAAATTTGAGTATTAGGAAAACACAGTTGTCAGCCCAAACTGACAAAATTCTGTTCACTATGAATCTCTCGTGCATAGAAAAGCTGCAGACACCTGGTTAAAGTTGTCTTAGTACAGACTTTTCTAGTTCTCACACTAAAACCGAGAAATGAGATTCTAAGATTTCCAGTCAGGCAGCTCAAGTGTTTGCCTGAGAGTTCTCCAGAGGTGACTGGGTGTGCACTGCAGCCCTTGCTGTTCAAGTGCTTCACAAGCTGAACCTACTCAAGAGAAAGAAAACTGTAGTGCTTCTAGGGCAGTTTCCCTTTTGATATTAGTCAACCGGAGAGTATAATTAATACTAGGTAGCTGTAGTGGAAGGTGTCCCTGCCCTGTGGCACAGGGGGTTGGAACTGGATGAGCTTTAAGGTCCTTTCCAACCCAAACCATTCTATAATTCTGTATCCACCTACTGTTTCAGACACCTTCTGTGGTAGATTTAAGGTTGATGTGATGAAATACTAGGTTGGGTTTTTTTGGTTTCCTAACTGCACGCAATTGCTCTGTTGATTTTGTGTCACCAGGAAGTGAAAGAATTTTAACAGAGGAAGCTTACCCGAAAACGCTCCAGAATTGTCATCTATCATTCTCTGAGTTAATAAACATGACTGTTGAGAGGCTGAGAAGGTATAAACGTCAACTGAAAGTGTATTAATTAAAGTTGCAAAGAAAGCAAATTGATTTGCTGTACACAGGAAGCTAACCAAGTTGTGGGATTTCCCCACAGGCTGACTGAAGTACTAATAGAATTGTAGAGGAAGCAGATGCTGGGGAATGAGCAAAGTTGCAGGGTCTCTTACTTCAATAGAAGCAACAAGGAGACTTGGAGCACTGGAAAGCATGAAGTGCTAGATGAAGAGGCTTGAAACTGTGAGTAAATGCACTATCGTTTGATTCCTCTTATGTTAAGGAGGGCATAATTTTATGCATTTGAAATACGAAGATCACACACAGCAAACATGAACTTCATTGTTTTCTCTTTACATAGCAACTGAAAAATGTCGAGGTGTTATTTAACTGTTGCAGGCAAAATGTGTGCCAGATTTATAAAGTTTCACTAAGAGCAAGATATTAAAAACAAGGCTTTTATTTTTTTGTGTGAATCAGTTTCTGGAACTGCGTTGATATATAACATACCTTGCAGTAAAAAGCTGCCTTCCAGTTTCTTCTCTGTCCTGCAAGTGGTATTAATGTGAACAGGCAGAGAAGGTCCAGAGTCACTGAAGTATTTTCAAACTCTTCTTTTAAAGAGGAGATACAATTTTCTGTTTGAGAGCACACAAATATTTCATTTAGTAGCAGAGACCACAGTGATGTGAGACACAGTGAAAGAGTGGTCATTTGCTCAGCTTTGGAATATTATATTATATGAAGTGAGGCTTTGCCAACATATGTTCATTTGAACAGAGAACAGTACAAAGCAGTACAATAAGTGCCTCTTAAAAACTTCACAAGTATAATCCTTTATCACAATGACAGTGGATAATTCTGCTTAGAAATTAGTGCTTTGAAAATAGTTGAAATGCTTCAATTTTTTAATGAACTCAAACAACAGAAACTCAGAATTTTTATTCCCCTAGTTCAGTGGACATCAGCTAATGGTTGCAGCCTGTGGATTCCAAAAGCAGCGGCACAAGCCTGAACCCAAAATTGTAGTTCATATTTGGGAAATGATGCCCTTTCTTGGAAAATCAGCTTTCTCCCTTTGAGCAGCTCAAGATGAAAAGCAGAAATGGACAAAAGCAACCACTGGAGGTTTCCAGACATGCTCTCTTTGAGGAGGAAACACTAGATTATTTAAAGGGAGTACATAGATATCTCTGTGTTTCTATTATTTTTATAGGCTACCTTATGTAAAAGGCACTTGCTTGTTTCTTTATAGTCCCTATCTGTGAAGTTTTACTCACAGTCACTCATGCCCTGGGAGGCCTCTGCTTTCCAATAGGAATGCTAGTTTACTTTTTTCCAGATCAAATGCTTCATAATGCTTTTGGCATGCTAAAACTACTCGTTAGTCTAAAATTAAGCTGTTAGGATGAATTTGCATTGTCCAAATGGGGAAACACATGCATACAAAGTTCATGAAGTGAAACAATATCAAAAGGTTGTTTGCACATAGTTGAAGCAAATTGTTTAACGTACAAGACATGAGATGCAAGGGAACATTTGAGTGAACTTCCTGCCTTATGTAACTTACATGTAAAACTAAGATGGAGATTTCTGTGCAGAGGGATGTACAGGAATTGCTGTCTTTTTATATTGGCTAGAAAGTAATACTTGCCATGGGTGGATTTTAACATTAGGTTTTCATTGCAGGAAGAGAATACTGGTTTTCTGGCATTCCTTAAATCTTAAAAACGCAATTGTATGTAAATTTCCCAAGCCTGATTTAACAGGAAGTTTTTGAGGTGTATTTCTGCCTGGTGTAAGACTGTCAGAAACAGTTTTCACCAAAACCAGATAATGATTTTTGCAGTTATCTTCTGTATCAAAAAAACCCCAAACCACTGAACGCTGTATTTCTGTAAATAAAAGTGACAGACATTAATGATGAGGAACTTTATTACTGCTTTATCTCTCCCTTTCATATATTTGTCCCATCTCTTATGCAGTAACTCATCCTCCACAGAAAAGTTTATGTCAGGATTCTGTAATTATCTCTACTTTCCTCAGTCACTTTGAGTCCTACTGAAAACACTGGTGGATTTGGACTTGTGGTCTGAGCATACTTAGTGACAAAAGCAGTTTACATTTAAGGTAACCTCAGCTCCCTGAACAAGTGAAAAGGTTCATTTCAAATCTCTTTTCCTAGCTAATGTTGACTACCATAAGATCCTACTAGGCTCTGAAAACATTTTTCTTTGTGACTTGACAATCAGGAAACTGAGACTGTGACAATACAAGAAAAGGCAGTTTGAATTTCTGTTCACAGAACCTTTATTTAAAAGGAAGAGAGGAACTGATAACTCTACAGTTTAACAAACGTATTGGAATACCAAAAGGGGGAGATTGTGGGTTTTCACTAACGTAACATTTCTTCCAGGCCTTAAAGTGATTCAAATTACACTGTATTACCATTGCTGTATATTAAAACAGCTGAAAGTGTTGCACTGGGCTCAAATGTAGAGTAAAATATAATAAAGTTTGGAGTGCATTCCAAACCTGTATGAAGAGCCAGGATATCATACTAAAGTCTGAAGTATCAAAACAGTAACTGTTGTGTTTAGGAAAATATAGTTGAATATAAAGCATTTACTCTTTTTGGCAAAATACTGAAGATGTGGGGGGTTTGTGTGTTTGTCTTGTTTTAGATAAAGTGACCAGAAGACTGAATGTAAAGACCTGTGAAGCTCCGAAAGGTGAAATTCGGAAATGATACACTGTGGAAAGAAACGTATATGTGCTGTTATCACATGTATTCTTATTTTTGCAACTGGTTTAATCTGCTCCTGGAACGATCCTCAGCTACAGATTAACATAACTAGAAAAATCTTCCCCCAGGCAACAGCCAGTCCAGAAGGCCAGCTTTGTAGGGGAAAGCCTGCTCAAGATGCTATAACACCATTAACAGATAACAGAACGTTTATTATATCCCCATACTTTGACAACAGAGAAAGCAAAGTCACTCGTGTGATCGGGATTGTTCACCATGAAGATGTAAAAGAACTGTTCTGCTGGTTCTGTTGTCAGCCCGATGGAAAGATCTATGTATCAAAAGCAACAATCGATGTTCACTCAGACAGATTTGGATTCCCCTACGGTGCAGCAGATATCGTTTGTTTGGAACCTGAAAACTGCGACCCAACGCATGTATCCATTCACCAGTCTCCACTTGGAAATATTGACCAGCTGCCAAGCTTTGAGATCAGAAACCGCAAGGCTGAGCCCTTCCCTGTTGACTTCACTCTGTGCATCTCTGCCATGTTTGGCCACTACAACAATGTCTTGCAGTTTATACAGAGCATGGAGATGTACAAGATTCTTGGGGTACAGAAAGTGGTGATCTATAAGAACAACTGCAGCCACCTGATGGAGAAAGTCTTGAGGTTGTATATGGAAGAAGGAACTGTAGAGATAATTCCCTGGCCAATAAACTCACACCTCAGGGTTTCTTCTAAATGGCACTTTTCTATGGATGGAAAAGACATTGGCTATTACGGCCAAATCACAGCTCTGAATGACTGTTTATACCGCAATATGCAGAGGAGCAAGTTTGTGATTCTTAATGATGCTGATGAAATAATTCTTCCCCTTAAGCACCCAGACTGGAAAACCATGATGAGCAGCCTGCAGGAACACAACCCAGGGACTGCCGTTTTCCTCTTTGAGAACCATATCTTCCCAGAATCCGTATCCACTCCCATGTTCAATATCTCATCCTGGAATACTGTGCCAGGTGTTAACATATTAAACCATGTTTACAGGGAGCCTGACAGGAAAGATGTAATAAATCCCAAGAAAATGATAGTTGATCCACGAAAAGTGATTCAAACTTCAGTCCACTCTGTCCTACGTGCTTATGGGAACAGTGTGAATGTTCCCATGGATGTTGCCCTCGTTTATCACTGTCGGAAGCCCCTTCAAGCAAAGCTTCCCAGAGAATCCCTCATCAGGGATACGACACTGTGGAGATACAACTCATCATTGATTATGAATGTTAACAAGGTTCTGCAGCAAACTGTGCTGTAAGCTCAGAAGTGAAACCTCAGTTATAAGGAGGGAACATGAAGAGTTGACTGTGTCGTGGGGAGGCAGTGGAGATCATTTGAAAATCATAAACTGAAATTCACTTCCATGTAAAGTTTAGATCAAACAGAGGTTTAGGAGAACATCCCTGCTACATACTATAGGAAGGTAAATTCATTTGATTTGTGACCTGAATCAAGGTACCCAAGGAAGAGATTTTCAAAACTGAAAAAAATCATTTGATCCAAGAAGGGTGGTTGAGGCCTCAGCCCACTGCTTTTCAGTTCAGTTTTGTGGGGATGTTTTGCACATGGTTGGGAAGGGTCTGATAATGTTCTATCAGTGTGGCATACATCTTAGCAGGGATACATCCTTCTGGAGATACTCATCTTTAGCTCTGAAACTTAACTGTGTTGGGTAGCTGCAACTTTAAGCGCAGCAATGAAATTTAAAGGTGTTGCAATAGGCAATTAATGCCACGTTCTCCCCAACAATAAATGCACTGTGTATTTCACATGATTGATTACTCACAGGAAGGTGTGTAACATGTCCCTGCCCATGACAGTGGGGTTGGAAGCTGATGATCTTAAGGTCCTTTCCAACCCTATTTTATCATTCTATATGGCCACCACTAGAGAAGATCCTATCTTCATACAGGGTCTCATATGAATGTGTTGTAGGAATGATTCAACTACCAGTTGCTGCCTCTAAAAAGTAAAAGTACCGGTGTGAACCACTGGGTTTATCATCTTCAGCTATCAAATTTTCCTTTGCCTTTTTAAAAGTGATTTCCATCTGGAGCTCGCTTCAGCTTTTCCACTTCACATAAGTTAATGAGGTGAAGTGACCGGAGCCCTCCTCCTCCCCCGAGTCACAGCCTCTCCCTGCGCACTCGCGCTCCCTGTGCTCTTCATCCCCGCCATTCCTTAACGGGGCGCTCCCGGTTTTGACCGGGGCCTCCCCCATAAACGCATCGGGGAACCCTCCACGTTGGCGACAGCTCCCGGTGACCCGCACGCTCCTCGCCATGCTTGGGTGCGTAAGCGGCAGTCCCACCCCGGCAGGGGCAGGGCCCGCAGGGTCTCTCCGCCCGCGCGCAGTCGCGGGGTCAGCGGGGCATGGGGCGGCGGATGCTGCCCCAATGTTCCCCCACTCCGGAGCCGGTCCCGTGTGATGGAGGATGCGAGGAGCCGCGGGACGTGAGGCACATCCGAATGGTCGCGCCGAGGAGGGTGTCGGGCTGCGCTCCTGCTCAGGATCCCGTGACCAGCATCGCTTGCAAAAGAGGCTCTGCGGGCTCGGGACCTTATTTGCACTCAAGAAATAACAGATGGTGCTCAGCTGTAGCGTTGTTCTTGGGTACTGGTGCTTAACGGTAAGTTAAAGGTGTACGTTAGTTGAACAACACAAGTTTCCGAGGTCTCACACTCCAGACCGGGAGTGTAATTTTAGATTTAAAGAATGTGTACCTCCTCCAGGAGCGGTTTCAGCATGTGTTGTGGGTTAACCCTGGTAGGCAGTGAAGCACCTCACAGCTGCTTACTCAGTACCGCCATCCTCCTCCCCCAGCGGGATGGGGAAGAACGTCAGAAGGGCAAAAGTGAGACAAGCTGTGGGCTGACATAATTCAAGAGGTACAGTAAAGCTGCATGCACAAGCAAAGGAAGATAAGGGATTTACTGCTTCCCATTAGTAGGTAGGGTTTTAGCCATTTTCAGGAAAGCGCGGCTCCATCACAGAAGACACTTGCCATAATGCTGCATATCTCTCCCTTCCTATTCCTTCTCTCAGCTTTAACTGCTGCCACAGCATCTGGAACAGGCCTTTAGTTAGGTTGGTTCACCAGTCCTGGCTGTGTCCCTGCAGGCTTGTGCTGCCTTATGCCTGGGAAAAGGACGGGGGAGCAGCATGAGAAACATGTGGCCTTGACACTGTGTAAGCACTGTTCAGCCTCAGCTAAAACATCAGCGTGTTCAGAATCTGGTCACAAATGTGAAACACAGCCCTTTATAACCTGATAAGAAAATTCACTGTGTCCCAGATAAAACAAGTGCAGTGTGAAAGGCACGCAGCTGAAACAACAATCTTCAACGTCATGCCTGAGCAGTTCCTGCTCAAAGGACACAATACCTGATTGTTTATAATAGCAGAAACCTGCCTTAGGGATGTGCCATGGATTGTAGTGGGGAAGTTTATGACTGTATAGGGAAACGTGTGGTTTGTCAGTTTCAATGGCACAAAGTAAGCAGATGGCAATGTTGTCTGCCTTCCCTTTATGTGTTTAGAATAGGAAGGATCAGCTCAAACTTTCTTAGAGCAGTATTTGAGGAATAGTGGGGTGATACTGCACTCATCTTAATAGCATCTGACTTTGGCTTGTATGAGAGAGGAAGGACACGGGCGTTTCAAAGAGTGTTCCTGGAAAAAAGATTAGCTTCAAAAGATTAGCATCAGACAATCTAGATAAAGATGGTAAATGGTTGTTAGTCTTTCGAATTCTTATTTCAGTACCGGTTTGTTACTTTTGGTGAATAAAACATAAACTAGAGGATAGAGAATAACTTGTTTCCACAAACAAGACATTAAAAAGGCTATTAATGGTGACTTTTTAATTAGGCCCTGGATAAACCAAGGGTTAGGTTGTTAATTCTTTATATACTCTTGATAGGGAGTGAACCTTTGCAGTCACGTCCTCTCAATTGACCACAATCCTCAGGCTAGATAGGCAGATAATGTAGTAAGCTGAAAGTTACCAAAAATCAATGCAAAGATCAATTGCAAAGATACTGAAATGAGCAGCAACATCTTCAGCTGTCTCAGTGCAAAGAAAGCAAATGACAAAGGCCACAGTGCAGAGTGCATGTGAGGGAGATTAGACCTTGAGTGGCTTTTGAGGTAAATTAGCACTTTGTTCCACCTTTTCTTAAGGACAGTTCTAATTGTGGATGGTTAAGGAAAGATGATGGAACCAAAAGTTTGAGAATAGAAGTTGTACAGCAGAGGTAAAAATGATATTCCAGTTGGAAGGTGATACTGAGTAATTTCCATTCCAAAAAACTAAGACAGACAAGCTGTTAAAGAACCTATAATGGGTGTTATAATGAATTTTTGTGAGCATAGTGGTACAATGTGGCAAAAGAAAGGATGAGCGGTTCCTTGGTTTAGGGAGGGGAAAAATCCATGATTTAAATATATGTAAATTTGTAAGTACAGTCTTGGTCACACACAAGGTTTTGGAGTGTGTTTTAAAAGGACTATGGCAAAAGAAATGAGAAGTGTGATTAATTTGAGCAGCCTGATCTACTGAAAGAGAACTAGGTGATCTTTAAAGGTCTTGTCCAACCCAAACCATTTGTGACACTCTGATTCAAACTGGGGTAAGAGATCTTTAGTATGACCTTGCCAATGAAGAAAACACATTGTGTAACTGCTCCTGGCTGAAAGACTAGCTAGATGTGTTAATCCTTGGCTAATGACAAGATTACATCTATCTGCAAAAAATACAATCCTAGCATATCTTGAGAAATAAGATTTCCAACAGTGATAAGGGCTTGTTGCTGTCACGTACAAATGGACAAGCATCAAAGATTTCTGGTCTCCTGGGCTAGAGGTTAATTGAAACTGGGCCAACAGTGCATAAGCAGCTGTTCGGGAGTGTTTCTTAGGAAATGGCATTAGAACTGCCTGTCTCATTTAATGGAGAAGCAGGAGGTGATCTGACTGAAGTCCATAAATGAACTAGGCAGGAATAAAGGCTCTTTACTATTAAAGGCAATACTGAAAAACAACAAAGTGGTGGCAGGTAGCCACTGATGCCATTAGCTAAATTCAGTATTAAAGCAAAGCTCTGTAATTTAGATCATATTCTATCTGAATAGTAATTGGAATTAAAAGACACAAAACCAGAAGGAATTGTTGTTATTCTCATTATAAAATAAACCCTTCTAAGTATGCTGGAAGCATATTTTTGAAGTTAAAACTTGCCAATTACCCTCTACAGTGAGGAAACACAAATGTAATGTTCCTAATTAATCTGACTTTATACCGGAATACACATCTGTGCTGTTAATTTCAGGGCACAAAATTCGTGAGTCACATGGTGGAAAACCATTAATTTCACTCAAATAATTACATGCTTCTTTAAGATTCTGTGCTCTGGGGTGTCTCAAGTTCGGTGTTTTGCTCTTCCGCTCTCCTAGAACCTTCTGTTGTTTCAGATATCTCTTGTACTTAGTCATCTGTATCTACCTATTTTAATTAGGCCTATAGTATGTTACTAAAGAAATGATTGCCCAAGAAGCACTGATCTGTAGAGCATTTTTCTAGTTCTCTTGAAGTGTGTATGTGAACTTCGGCTATGTCAACGCGCAGCATTCAATTCCAGAAGGAGATTAAGTAGCCTGAAAAAAATCCCCCAAGTGCTTTGGTTTGATGTGCTTCAACAACCCCACACTCGAGTTTGTAATTTATAAGTTAATGGGAGGCAACTGTGCTTTACCCAAGAGAAGGGGAACTTGTTTTTCCGGTAGGTGTGGCAGCTGTTACTGATATTAAAGAACACCAAGCGTGGAAATGAAATGTATCGGCAAGGTATCGTACCAGCAGTTTGTGCTTCAGTGTTGTTCTGAATTGAATAACTCTTGTGGTTTCTCTTAAAAACATGGAAGTTTTTGCCTGGTTACAATAAACAAGCTATAGATTATACCTTAGCAGAAAATAAATGGAGGACTGAACAGAGCTTCACTCGTCCGTCTGCTTTAAAAGGTACTTTTTCCATTCTGATGTTCACTGCTTAAAACGCTGTTGAAAAGATATCATTTTACTTGTTTGTTATTTATAGCTAGCAAAAGCAGAGGAGACGACAGGTAATAAATGTAATTGTGTCATTTAGTGTTGATAATGAATGATAATTCTCTAGTAAAAACTATTTACAAGACTGAACAATATTTTAAATCATAAATAGATGAGATCGAGATAAAAATGTTGAGTATGACCTACTCTGTGTTGTAAGAATGCTGTGAATGAGAATGTTCAGGGGAAACGTTTTATTCAGTGAAACCATTCATGTTTAATAAAAAGACTCAGAAAATTGAAGTTGTTCTCAGTCACAAAAGCAGGAAGTTGTGTGGCAACGTCAGGCTCTTATCCTGCATTTGCACTTTAGTCTAAATTGTAAGGACTTAGTAGGGGGGATACTTAGGAATGCAAGAGTCAGTGCTGGCAGTTCTGCTTTGTGCCTAGTGCGATGTAGTGAGATTTCTGGTGTACAGAATTCTTGGTGGCTGGGAAAGGCTGCTATAAATCACATCAGCTTTGGCAAATGGGAGATTTTAGCAAGTGTGTTGTGACAATAGTTCTCCTTACTTTTCCAGGAAGGAGCAGTTGTGAAAGTGCTGCACATTTTTCTGAAGGCATGAACTGCTATTTTTTGCCTAAATTCAGTTGAGATTCAGAAGCTAGATTGCTGTCTTCAGAAGCAAGGTTTAACTGGTCGGAAAACACTGTGTTTAAGAGAACACCAGACTCCAGGGGAATTTCTCAACCCAAGTAATGAAGTTGCCAAGGAATTCAGGTACCTCCTAAGTTATGAAGCTGCCAAGTATGATATCTGGATCATAACTATGAATTGAGGTTATTTCTAGTTTTGTATCTGTCTTTGAAAATCCTTTTTTCCTGTTCCATCCCAGACAGTATTGAGACAGAGGCTCTTAAAAGAGCTTTACACAATACGTGAAATGGTGAGGGGATCAGACTTTATTATTTTAGAATAGATTGAGTAACATGCTTTGGAAAAAACATTGTTAGATATTATCATGTGTGTGCTCCCTGAAGATACTTAGATTCGTACTTAAGCAACTGATTTTATTGAGTCTTGAGAAGTAAAAGGACAAGAAATATGCAAAATTTCCAATATCTGCCTCACCTATGACGTTATTACCTGGTTTAGCTATAAAATATAAACCTAGAAGTCTGGGCCTCTTAATGATATGATTTGTTTTTTTCTCAGGAGCTGGAGTTATGCAGTAATGATATATGTCTGTTAGAAACATTTCCTTCATCTTGTGCAGTTGAATCAGTTTATTGCATCTTGGCATTTTACCCTACATTTCTTGCTGGCTCTCTGGACTACTCTTTTCTACCAGTCCAGTTTTCTGATCTAACATACACGTGAGTAATCTGGAGCATTCTTCGAAGAATCTCTGTGATACAAGCAGGACTTTGAAGAGACTTGCTGTCATCTTATGGATCATATGGAGATACCCAAAGGTTAATTTGTAGGGGAAGCTTCAGTTCAGGCAGCATTTACACAAGCGACTGCTTGAAATTTCTATGAGCTTGCTGTTAGGCATCAACGCTTGCTAGCGTGAGTGCTCCTGAAGGCTTTGGCTAGTTTCTGGGAGACATCCAGTACTTAGGGATGTCTGTTCCTGCAGCAGCAAGAGTTTAAAACCTGACCCTCAAGCCATGCCAGGATCTGAGCCAGCACTTATGTGGTGTGAGGAGGACCAGATTTCTAGCAGGCACAATATGAGGTGGCATTTCCCTGCCTTGTACAGTGCTGAGTAGAGTAGAGTAGAGCTAGTAACTAAGTCTTATGCCTGTGTAGGTTTCACCTGTCTGCTGCCGAATTGTATGAATTGACCTTCCTCTGTATGTACTGTCCCATCTGTAGTGAACTGCAAGTTAAGGAATTTACACATTAGTAATTGTGTCTGGGCCATCACGTGCAATCCCCAAGTGATTTGTTTTTAAGGAACTCAGCTAGTTCTGTATACAGTTAATTTTCCTGTCTGCCCCTGTCTGTGAGAAGTCTGGTTGAGGGTTTCTTTTCCTGTATAATTTACATTTACACCATGGGCAGGGAGGGGGAAGGAGAAAAGCTTTTGTTCTGTTTAAACATTACTGCGTAATTGTTTAACTGGATATTCTGAAACATGGACTATAGGAAATAATGAATAACGCCTCCTTGCTCTCCTGTATGTAGACCTGAATCATACTCTTTCACAGAATCCTCCATGTACAGAAACCATTCCACACATCGACATGCAGAGGCATTCAGTGTTATGTACAGTTGTGCAACCCATTGAAGGTATGTTCTGTGACTGATTTTCATGAAAGCCCCAATGCTGGAGACATGCCCTACATCTTCTTTGAGAAGTTCTTGAGCAACAATCATGAGTCCATATGATCTCATGCTATGTATTTTCTTTTCTACAGATGCGGCAGCATAAAGTGCAAGGACAAAGAAATGTGCATCCGCATTTAGATACATTCACAATGTTGTGTGGTGGGAAAAAATCTTACTTTGCTGCTACTGTGTGCGTTGTTGCTCTAACTTCAATGGTCACAATTTCTTATCTTAGGTTACAGAGACCTTCTCACCTGAAAATAATTTATGAAGTTAGCAAATGTAGAGGGGAAATTACCAATAGCACAATAACACCATTAACAGATAACAGAACGTTTATTATATCCCCATACTTTGACAACAGAGAAAGCAAAGTCACTCGTGTGATCGGGATTGTTCACCATGAAGATGTAAAAGAACTGTTCTGCTGGTTCTGTTGTCAGCCCGATGGAAAGATCTATGTATCAAAAGCAACAATCGATGTTCACTCAGACAGATTTGGATTCCCCTACGGTGCAGCAGATATCGTTTGTTTGGAACCTGAAAACTGCGACCCAACGCATGTATCCATTCACCAGTCTCCACTTGGAAATATTGACCAGCTGCCAAGCTTTGAGATCAGAAACCGCAAGGCTGAGCCCTTCCCTGTTGACTTCACTCTGTGCATCTCTGCCATGTTTGGCCACTACAACAATGTCTTGCAGTTTATACAGAGCATGGAGATGTACAAGATTCTTGGGGTACAGAAAGTGGTGATCTATAAGAACAACTGCAGCCACCTGATGGAGAAAGTCTTGAGGTTGTATATGGAAGAAGGAACTGTAGAGATAATTCCCTGGCCAATAAACTCACACCTCAGGGTTTCTTCTAAATGGCACTTTTCTATGGATGGAAAAGACATTGGCTATTACGGCCAAATCACAGCTCTGAATGACTGTTTATACCGCAATATGCAGAGGAGCAAGTTTGTGATTCTTAATGATGCTGATGAAATAATTCTTCCCCTTAAGCACCCAGACTGGAAAACCATGATGAGCAGCCTGCAGGAACACAACCCAGGGACTGCCGTTTTCCTCTTTGAGAACCATATCTTCCCAGAATCCGTATCCACTCCCATGTTCAATATCTCATCCTGGAATACTGTGCCAGGTGTTAACATATTAAACCATGTTTACAGGGAGCCTGACAGGAAAGATGTAATAAATCCCAAGAAAATGATAGTTGATCCACGAAAAGTGATTCAAACTTCAGTCCACTCTGTCCTACGTGCTTATGGGAACAGTGTGAATGTTCCCATGGATGTTGCCCTCGTTTATCACTGTCGGAAGCCCCTTCAAGCAAAGCTTCCCAGAGAATCCCTCATCAGGGATACGACACTGTGGAGATACAACTCATCATTGATTATGAATGTTAACAAGGTTCTGCAGCAAACTGTGCTGTAAGCTCAGAAGTGAAACCTCAGTTATAAGGAGGGAACATGAAGAGTTGACTGTGTCGTGGGGAGGCAGCAGAGATCATAGAGATCATAAAATAGAAATCACTTCCAACCAAAGTTTAAATCTTACCATGATTTAGACTAACAGCCTTTTAATGTGTAGTAGAAAGTTTAATGCATTTGATTTGTGAACTGTGGCATGGTACCTTGTAAGAGTCCACAGTAATCAAATGCTGACTAACGGTTAAGTTGCACAGGTGAAGTCTCTACTGCAACCTTGAAAGATGTGAGAGATGAGGCACAGTGAGAGGATAGCTCTTTTACATGCCTGTAACTAGGAAAGGGCATTATTGAAGCCATAGGAAGTATCCACGAAGAAATTTGAAATATAATTTACCAATTTCCAGCTTTCTCTCTTTTCCTGTTCCCGTCCTCATACATTTTAACATGTACTATGAACCTGTAGACTTCCTGAAGAAGGAATTAGTGGAGTTTTGGTTATTTGTCTCTGAAGGACTTGATGGTTAACAAAATACAGCTGAGTTTAGTGGTGCCTTTTAAAAGATGGCTTGGGACAGCATCTCCCGGATGGAGCATTCACACTTTAACCCATTAGAAAGGCAGGGTAAGCAAACCCACCACCTATAGCCCTGGAGCTGTGGCTTGTTAGAGGTATTTCTTCTTAAGGGAAATGAGAATTCATAGCAGAGCCGTGATTCATTTAATGATACCAAGCATCAATGCAGATGGTATTCCTTCTGGAAAATGTAAAATGAGGTTATTTTCAGCTAAGAAAAAATATAAATCAGTATTTCTGAATTGATCCAAATAATGCAAAGGCTGTTCAGTTTTCAACCAATGTACAAAAAATACAGCTATGGTCTTTAGTATTAATGTTATTTAATTCTTGCAGTTTGTGTGTCACTGTTTGGGTACAGGATTTCTATGTGCCAAGTTGAGTAAAAGGCAAACTAATAAACTGTGGAAATAATTGAGCACAATCTACCTGTTTCAGTTGTAAAACAAGGAGAACCTTTTATATTCTTGGAACTAGTGTTTGTTCAAGTGGTGATGTATGGTAACACTGAGCATACTGTTGCAGTTTTGCCTATCCAAATGGCTGCTCAGCTGGGGCTTTGACACATGTGATTTTAAGAAGAATGGTGATCTCTCTTGTTACCCACAGCTGTTGTGAATTACTTAAGTGGCAAGTGCTGAGTTCTGTTGGAGAGCTTTAAAACAGTGGCAAGGGCTCCAGATTGATGTTGAGGAAACTGTGAGCTGAAAAGGTGGCTGTTTCCAGGTGGAAAGATGGATGGATGAACAGCTACTTATGGTATATAACAGTTGTTTTCTTTTTCTGTGACCTTGAAGCCTCCTAACAAGCTGTTTCTTCAAGAAAATTAGACATCCAGTGGAGTTTAGACCTCCGTGTGATGGGTAAGTTAAATTGTGTTGTTTCCTTATGTAGGTGTAAGGGTACAGAAGCCACATCTTTTCCAACTCCTATCTAAAACCAGTGCCAAATAGTTACTAACTTCTGCCAAAGGGTCAGAAGGAAAGAAAAGCAAACAAAAGCCATTTGCTCACTGTAGTTTCACAATTTCAGTTTCTGGTTTTTAAATGCTACTTGCATTGTACTGATGGGGTGATGTATTAGAACCTTCCTATGAGGGGACCTATGGGGGCAGTTGTAGTCTGATACTGGTATGTGGCAGAAGCATGGAAGAGCTGCTATGCTTGGTTTAATTTCTGCACCAGCGTCACGTTTTCATTCGTTTGGAGCTGTCATTAGTGGGTTAGCATCATCAGTTTGCAAATGTCCAGTGGAATTTCCACTTGGAAGAGACAGTCTGTAAATAACTGTTCACTAATTGTGTTTATAATAATCATCAGCTGCTGTGTAACAGCCTACAATTTCATTTGTAAAGCTAAAGGGGGTAGAAGAGCAATGTTGTGTGTATTGGATGCTTCTCATCATGGTTTTCTGCTTGCATTCTCTGGATAATGCTTCCCCACCCTATGCCACCACCACCTTCCCTTCCCACCATTCTCTCTGGAAAGTTGAATTCAGCTCTCAGATCCCTTGGGCTCTGCCTCTCATGGGACTTCCTTGTGTGTGTCAGTGTTTTTGTACTGGGGAGCTCAACACTGGACTTGGATGTAGCTTTGAGCACACAACAGAAGTGAAGAATCCCTTCTCTTTGGCGTCTAGCTATGTACGTTAGTACAGCTGAGTGTAGTTGGTCACCTTTGTCACAAGGGCATATTGCTAAATTTGTTGTGCAATAGCATTCCCAAGGCCTTTCCCGTAAAGCTGGTTTCCATGTAGTTGGCTCCAGCCTGCCTGTTGTGTGGGATGACTGTCTCAGGTGAAGGAGTTGCTTTGGCTAAGCTTCATGAGATGTCTGCCAGCCTATGTGTCCAGGATTAGGATTCCCTGTTCCCTTGCATATTGATTGCTTGTCCTTCCCATGGTTTGCCCTTCCCCTCCATATAAATGAGCATTGTTGAAAACTTGCTGAGAGACTGCATTATACAGGTCACTATTAAATTAATTAACCAGTTCTAGCTCTTAAAGAACACTTTTCAGTAAGTGGTTTGCCATGTTTTATAGGTGGTCCATCACCACGTGGCTCCTTCAGAGTTAACTGAGTTACCGCACCCATCATACACAGTATAGTTACACCCACATTAAGAATGAGAACTGAGTTTCAAGGAAGGTTACTGAAAGCTGTTTCATGTAAGCTTTCACTTTTGACTAAGAAGACAAAAGCTCCTTTGTGCCCCAGTCAGTGAAGGCTGTGAATTTGGCTTCCAGTTGGTAAAATCCTTGACTACAAACATATATGAGAAGCAAGTTCATGTGAATAAAGGTGGAAAACTGTTACTTAAGACTAGCATTGTATTCAAGAGACACTGCTGCACTGTGACTTCATACAGTTCCAACTGCATCACTCAAATGCTTACTCCTGCATGTAAGAATTTCCCTTTCATTGATGTCATTTATACTGTATACATTTGGGAACATTGGCCTTTGTTCAGTACTAAGTATGGAATTAGGTTTCCTTGGATAGTGGGAAGAAGAAAATCACACTAACAGTAATGCCAGGCAGTTCAGGCTTTTCAAGGATTTGAGCCAATCTTCATGAAAACTCATGTTTTCAAGTTGTGAAAACAAAGAAAGACATTAAGGGGACGTTTTATTGTAAGGGAGGAGGGGAAACCAACCTAAAGCATTTCTAAACCAGGTGTTGTCATAGATACAGCTTTTAAGTACATGTCAAATACCACATAAGTATGTGGACAGGCATTTGCTACTCATCTGGTGTGTACATCAGATCTCCTATGATGATCAAAGCAAAAGACCTTTTCCTACTCCTATGCTTTTCTTTAGACTTTTACTTCTTACTTTCCCCCACAGATGTGGCATTCGCACTGTTATTTGCCCCCACTTTCCAAATCTAGATGTAGCAACTACTTGAAGTGCAGGATTATCTTAACTGTAATGTCTGGAAAGAATGAATGGCTGCTAGACATCATTTAGTGTAAGAGAGTGATGCTGTAGAGATTGAACATCACCTTCCCATTCAACCTCCCTGTGAACTAAATTATGTTCTCACACAAACTATAGGAAATGTGGCCTATAAAATACTGGTCAAGCCATTTTGAGTTACCATCAGCAAATATGATGAATACTCAGAGGTTCTCAGGTTAACTGCTATGGCAAGCTATCAGACAGATGAAAAGGTGATTCATTCTCGCTGAGGAGAGTTCATATTGACATGTTCCCAAACTTAAATGATTATTGTTAGCATCTGATCCTAGTTAAAGGACTCACCTGATTCCTTTATTTTGAAGGCTAAGAATATAAAGCTATCATTAGGAAAAAATATTTTGAAGAGCTGGATACTGGAGAGAGAAAGGATTTGCCGTCTTCCCATTTGCAGTGAGCAGCCATGCACTGTAACCAGTATTTGCTGTTACATGTACACAAGCTTACGATTCTAAAATAGTAACTTCACCTCCTGTTTCAACATCAAAAAATAGATCAGAAGTCAGGTCAAGCACTACTTCATTTCAGTCCTGATGGTGGATTTGAATGGCTTAAATGTTACAAGCTATGCTCCAGAGCCCAAATAGGTATGTTTAAACATGAGTACAGACAGAATTTTGTGGTGAATACTGTTGGCATGCTGTATTGCATTATGTCCAAAACAACCCATTCCCAAATGCCCAAATAAAAGTAAATGATTGTGCATTGCATGATGATACCATTAGGTGTGCAACTTTGGTTCATGCAAAGTCTCTTTTTATGGACACGCTGCTGATAGTCCATAGATTCCTGAAGATGCTGCACATGTGAGTGTCTCAGCCGTGTTCTTTCCATAACACCAAATGGATACTATGGTCTGGCATACTGGTGGCAAAAACCAAGCCCATGTCATTTTGTCCATTAAGTCCATTTAACCAAGACATTTCACCAGCCAAAAAGCTTGAGCCTCTCTTAGATTTTCTGTACTCTGGTAGAGGCCAGCGGCTTATCAGTTTTTCTGTCCTCAAGTCCATTATATACAGGTATCTGTTATCAAACAGTAGAGCAAATATCTCTCCAAAGCCCAGCAAGGAAACATTTGAGAAGTCGGGAGGCTTGATAACCCTAGAAGACAAGACAAAATCGTATTACCAGATGGTAAATTAGAATTAAGCCTGGCAATATGTGTAGAGAAAGATGTTTTCAGAATTTTCATCAAGATTCAACCTGTATCTAAATTATTAATACTAGTGTGTTCCAATTCTCATTTATTTAAATTGAAATATTAAATAAATATATATTATTATTTAAAGATGACTAAGTCTTAAACAAATATTTACCTGAGAATATCATAGCTGGCAAAGTCCCACTGGTATAATCCTAGGGCTGAACTGCACACTATGTATTTGCCATCGAAGTGCAGCCTGGGCTGTAGGGAGATGCTGCGATCCTCAGAAACAGACAGTGTTTTTAAGCATTTGCAGTTTATTTCCCTTCCAATAGGCCAGATCTACAATTAAAACAGAGTTTAAGGCCATAAAACGTTCCTGTTATAAACAGTTACACAGAGCAAGCCTCACGGTCTCTCTTTAAGCATCAGGTAAATGTGTGCATGTTTCTTCAGAAATACTTACTTCCTTTAAGGAAGAACATTAGTTCTGTAAGTGACTCATCCTACAGTACTGTTGCAATATGTGGTGTTTCTAGCCTAAAAACACCCCAGTGAAAATGGGCACTTTGAAGAACAAAACAACCATCCAACTGGACTAAAACGTGTTTTGGTTGTGAAGCACGTCCATAGCCGTAAACTACAGCACTCTCCCACCCAAAAGTCCCCAGCTATAACAGTACTTGCAGTTAAGTGCTTTCCTGTCAAGTTAGCACATTAAGCATGCACTGAAAGCACTTACTTTTTGCATTACCGTGCATGTAGTGCTACGATTTAAATCTAAATGTGAAGGAAACCACTGAAAAGTTAACTTCCAAAGAGCTGCATGTCTTGTACACAACATTACAAGCAGGGAATGTAAGAGAAAATAAAGCTTCATATTGATTGTAAACTTCAGCAAAGCACTCAAGCATTTCTCTCGGTACTGAAATATGTATGAGATACAGTACACACCTTGATTTCATACTTATCTGCGCTTAGAAGAATATAATCCCCAGGGCTATGCATAAGAGATTTGACTTTGCACTTCTGCAAAACTACCTGCAATTGAAGGATGTAAGGATTTATGTTGATGCTGTTAAATAACCAAACTTTCAGTTGCATTTTTCATTTCATTGACAACCTGCATTCTGTACTCTTGTATAAAGGCCATTATAATCCTCCTAGCTACTGTAGAGAACCTAGAGTTTATACTCTTCATGTTCCTACTAGGGACAACTTTATGAATAAGCAAACATACGTACTTCACCTCTAGAATGACTCCCCCCCCATCTTCCTGTTCTGAAATACTCTGAACTAAAATACTGTTTCTTGACTTCACAACACTTTTCGTGCTCAGATTTTGGTTATCACGATAATTTAGGTTTTCTACATCATTTTTAAAGTAGATTTCTTTCAGAACCATTGTTCTTATTCAGTCTTTGAACCAAGAACTGATTCTTAACGTTATGCCATCTGCTTTGAACTAGAAGTATCTTCAATGATCTGAAAGGTTTAATTACAGCTTCTTTCAGTGTTTTTTCTGCTGTATTTTGCAGTATTTCCTGAAGTTCTAGAGATTCTACACCTACGTGCAGGGTTAGGATTAGGAAACAAAAACTCAGAACATGTTACAAGTTTATTGCAAGAGTTTTGCAAGATTAATTGAAAATCATTATTCCCACCTTGGTGACCCATTCTGTGTGTCCAGTGAGGGTATTCAGGCACGTTCCTGTTGATAAGGCCCATACTTTCACAGTGAAGTCTGCAGAGCCACTGACCAGAATATCAAGTTCATCATTGTAATCCACACTAAAAACTACAAGCAAAGAGGGTACTGAATGAGGAAGACCAGTCTCTGTGCCCATGGTTTTCTGTGAGATATTAACTAGTAGCCTCTAAATTCATATGCTACTGCAGCTTTAACTGCAGACATGAATGGTTGCTCTGGATTCCTAAGCTTACAAAATTACTGCTTTTTGTCCAAATTAAGAGCATGTACATCAGTGGTTCCTTTATGGTTGGATCATGGCAAAGCATAATTTAAGATAGCTCCTATTTAAGAGTTCTAGTAAATCAATTCCAGCAGGATTAGTATATTTGATATACCTCATCACTCACAGGGGAACAGACCTACAGCTGAGCTGAAGATAATTTGTAGTAGAGGACACAGAAGTTAATTATGAGGGAAATGCAAGTAACAGACTTGGGACAGAGCCTAAAAGAAAAAGGTATCATGCAAAGAGCTAACTTACATTATAATTTGTTTGATGATGATGTATGTTACCTCACTCGTGAAATTACAACTTGAAAAGCTCGACGTACCTGCACCAGTATGTCCTCTAAAATGCTGTGTCTTTGCCCCAGAGCTCCATTCCCAACAGGCTACCGTGTTATCAAAAGAGCCTGTTACAAGCTTTTGTTCATCGAACTTCACTGCAGCACAAGTGTGTGTCTGGATACCATAAATGCACTGTCCTGTGCTTACATCCCAGAGTTTTGCAGACAAGTCATCTGATCCTAGAATATAAAAGAAGAGGGTAACTGGAAGCAAAGAGTAAACAGTATTTCTGATTCTTTACTCATCTTCTACATTTGTCTCAAATTTTCATGGAATCACAGAATGGTTATGGTTGGAAGGGACCCCTGGAGGTCAACTCTTCCAACTCCCCCTACCCAAACTGCTTGCCCAGGACCATAACTAGATGGCTTTTGAATACATCTAAGGATGGATGCCCCACCATCTCCCTGGGTAACCTGTGCTCAATCACTATCACAGTAAAAAGAACATTTTAGAGGGAACCTCCTGTGCTTCAGTTTGTGTCCGCTGCTTCTTGTCCCCTCACTGGGCACCACTGAAAAGAGCCTGCTTCCTCCTCTGCATCCTCACTCCATATATTTATGTACATCGATAAGATCCCTTCTGAGCCTTCTTTAGGATAAAAAGTCACAGCTCTCAGCCTTTCTTCGTATGAAAGATGCTCCAGTCCCTTCTTTGCCTTCATGGCTCTTTGTTGGACTCTTCAGTGTGTCCATGTCTCTTTTCTAGCCCAGAACTGCACAGAGTACTCCAAGTGTAGCCTTACTAATCTGAGTGGAGGGGAAGGAATACCCCCTTCAACCTGCTGCCAACACTCCTCCTAAAGCAGCCCAGGATACTGTTAGCCTTTGCAGCAAGGGCACATTGTTTGGCTCAACTTTGTATCCATCAGGAACCCCCTGGTCCTTTTCTGCCAAGCTGCTTTGCAGCTGGGTGGCCCCCAGCATATATTGGTGCCATGGAGTTTCCTGTCCCCAGAGTTTAATTTTTTGTTTGAATGTGCTCTGGCAGCATAACTTACTGTTCTTCCATATTTAAGGTTTTGCATTTGTTCTGGCTGTATGTTTAAGTTCAAACTGAAATCTTGGACTCTGCGGTCTTCAGGGAGGAAACTGAAGTTATCACTACAAGTCAGTCTAGTAGCAAGTTTAAATAAAGTTTACAAGTCTTCATACAAGCTCTTGGGTTAAAAACTGCAAGTGCTTGCAGACACTATCAAAGCAACTGCCCTGTTTCAAGGAACAAAACAGCCTTTTCCTGCTGCAGCAGGAGACTGCAGCAATCACACAGCCCAAACAAAGTTCCTTTAACTGGAAGTTACCCTCTAAGAGAACTAACGTGTCTGTACTTCTCAAGTCTGAAGCATGAAATCTGCTGTTACTGGTTTTGAGCCAACAAAGAAATTGGTTTCCTTTTTCTTCTATTAAAGTAACTACCCAGGTCTATTGTTGTGCCAGGGGGTACAGAAACCAGGAAAGAAAAAGAAGTAATGTTGCATCATCTTAACCTGTGTTGGCACTATGGAAATAATCTGGTAAAGGAAAAGCAAACTGTCATTAATCGTATGGGGAGGAGACAAATGTAAGACTCCGAGTTTTCTGTCCTTCCTACCTGTACACAGAAGTCCATCCTTATAGTAAAGTGCATATACTCTGGCACTGTGTCCAATTAAAGAGGATGTCTCAAAGGCTTCGTGGTCCTTCAGTTGCTTCATCCTTAAAATAGCCTTTAGGTAAACCTTCTTCCAGTGTAGAGGATCCTGAACAGAGTCATCTATTTGCCAACCCAAATTCTTACATGCAGTCTGCCATACCTCTGTACAGGCACTTATAACCTTGTTCCACTGCTTAGAGACGAGGCAACATGTGAGTAAAGTCTGAGGATCAAGCCATTTTAACAGATAAAAACTAAGCTCCAATGGAAGAAGTTTGAGGAAGTCCCTCTTGAGGAGAATCTCTAGATTATTGGAGAGGTGCCTGAGCTGGACTGCTCCACTCAAGCTAATCAGGTGATCCAGAGTTTCATTTTTCTGCAAGTCCGTCAGAGAAAGAAATGTAATAGAAATGTTATCAAGCCATGCTTCAAAGTCCTTTTTCTCCATAAGGTTATGGAAAAATTTACCTGTGATACATCAAAATACTGTATTAGTTCTGTTCAGAAAACAAAGTAAGCATCACATCGTTATTACTGGTACATCAGTATTCCGAATGGCATGTTAGCACACAGGCAGAGGTTACCAAACACATTGTAACCAGTTAGACCAGGCCTAATCATTTGCGTGCACTCTCAACTATCATTTGTCCCACATCAGACTTGGAAGTGAACTGTAAGGAGCTAGTGAATGCTGGTGTTCGTTATGGACGGTAACAGCTTTCTTGTTCTAGGTTAACACTTTCAAATCCAGAATCCAGTAAGGTAAAGGTTAGTTTTAAACCTATTAAAGCATATCAACACTGTGTTACAGTTTACTGACGGGTAGTACTGGTAAATGGAACAAACCAAAGCATTGTAAGCAGACATGAGCTAGCTGCTGACTGAACTTAATTCATATGTCTGTCCTGCACTATTTTAAACACAAAGCAGGTAACTTTGTGTTTGAAATGAAGTTGTAGAACAGATACAGAGAGATCTCTGAAAGACTGTGTTGAAGGATATGTTGGCCATCTTCCTATTTGGCTTGTGTAAAGACTATGCTGGTCTAAGATCACTTTTGACACGTTTACACTGCTTTGACTTAAACACTTCTTTTAATTCCTGTTAAGTTGGGTTTTTTTTTTCCTACTTTATCAGCTTATTTTTAATGCAAAGAATTAACTTTGAAATCGAAGGTCTGAGGTAGCACCTCCTGAACTACACAGTCTGTATGCATCTGCACTACTGGAGTTCCTACAGTAAGCTTGGACAAGACAAACATGAAGCAAGTTACAAAGCCAGAGTTATTTCTTTTCCCTGGGAGGTCTAATTCTGTTCATTAGACCAGCTGAGTTTAATTAATAGAGGCCCCTAAACCCAAGGACCTGAAGAATCCGAATGGGAGTCTGTATTGTGTTTATTTCTATACAGACTTTTTACCTTCACAGAGAAAGATCTTAGAGTGCATTTCCTAACGTGGCACAGTAAACACAAAGTGCGGCCTTTGCTATGCACGGCTGCACAGGACATGCACTGTCGGTAAACGCACAAGAAGGTGCTGGGGGTCAAACGCACTGAAACAACCGCTCCCATCAGGTCGCGAGTCCTTACAGTAGCTCCTACAGCCGACAGCACTTACCGGCTTTGCTCGGCACATGGGGCAGAGAACAGACCGGCTGTGCTAAGGGGCATGGGCTCGGTTTAACACGCACCCAAACTCCTAACGGGCTCCCTACGAACAAAACACAGGTGAGCTCTAAGGGTCTGCCGGGCTCCCCGCGGGACGCCAGTGCAGAGCTCAAGCGCTGCGGTGAGGCCCCGGTGCTGAGCTCCGTGCACAACGCTCGTTCCCCGCCCGTCCCCAGGTACCTCCGTTCGCAGAGGGCTCGGCCCAGGCGGGTGCCGGCAGCCGCCCCGCCCGACCCCCGCGGGCCGCGCTGCTCACCTCAGGTACCGGCCAGGAGCGGGGCGTCCTTCCGCAGGCGGCAGCCGCCACGGCCCCCCCGAGCCCGGAATGGGCCGGGGCTTCCCCGCGGCCATCGCTCCCTCCGCACCGGGGTCCCGCACCGATCGCTGCGGGGTCGCTCTCGGACGGCGTTGGCGCCTCGGACGGGGCGGGCCCGAGGAACCGGCCGGTACCGGAGGGACGGCGCTGCCCGGGACCGCTGCGCTCCGTGCGCGGCAGCTTCCGGCGCCCCTCGGCGGCGTCACCGCT
>JASSUY010051876.1:0-30095 GCA_032466535.1 Forpus xanthops | reverse complement strand
GAACAGTAATTTGCATAGATGGCCCTTATCGCTTAAGACTAGCACTTCTATTCACATAGTTGCATGGAAGAACAGTAATTTGCATAGAACAGCTGCAGCATGTTCCCTTTATGAACGTCAAGCTTTCCCTGCCAGCAGCTGTGCTGCACGATGAGGCAGCTCTTACCAACCCAGTTCATTCCCCTTTGGAAGCGCGCTGCCTCTGGAGCTCCTGCCTTACTTCCTCCCTCGTTTACCGCACTTGATCGTTACCCATTAGTGAGGCGGCGCCTTTGTGCCTGCGCCTTTCACTGAGGCTTTTTGTGCAGAGGGAGGGAGATGCGGCTCTGAGGTTTTGGGGTTGGTTGTGGTTTGGTCGGTTCCCCCCCCCCCCCTTTTTTTCTGTGTGGTTTTTTTCCCCCTCCCCTTTCCGGTTTGGTTTTGTTTTGCGCTCCCCTATTCCCCGCCCCCCCCCCGTTGTGGTTTTTTTTGGGGGGGGGTTGTGCCCCTCCCCCTTCTTTTTCCCCCAATTTTTGGATTTTTTTTTTGTAAGGCACTTTTTTTTTTTCCGAGTGTTTTTGTTGGTTTTTTGATTTTGTTTTTTTTTCCTTTGGGGGGGAGGAGGGGCGTTCCAGAAATGTCTTCTCCACTCCTTGATCCCAACTCAGCCACGAGTTATGTGATGTTTTTCTCTCTGCTTTAGGTGTATATATCCGAAATATCTCATCCTGAAGTCCGTGGTATGCTTGGCTCCTGTGTGCAGTTGATGGTGGTGGCTGGCATCCTGGGAGCCTACACTGCAGGTACCAGCGTTAGGGCTCTGGATCAAGAATCAGTGCATGCAGTGAACGCACTGCACTGACGAAATCAATGTGAACTTGCTTGTACGGCTCACTGGTGGTCACAGAGCTCTTTCCTTTTGTTACCAAGGAATAACGCTACCGTGGCGCTGGCTGGCGGTGCTGTGCTCCTTCCCATCCTGCATAATGCTTTTGTTCATGTCCTTCATGCCTGAAACACCAAGGTTCCTGCTGAGCAGGAGCAGGCGCTCCGAGGCTATCGCTGCTCTGCGCTTTCTGCGGGGCCCACATGCGGACCATGAGTGGGAGTGTGAGCAGATTGAAGCTGCTATGCAGGAAGAGGTGATGAGAATCACATTTACTCTTGAAAACGCCTTTTTGTATGGGTATGACACCTGGAAGCAGACAGTGTCATTAAGTGGGGTTATCAGGGCTTAGTTAATAGACTTTTCTGTAAGCGGTGGCCAGACCTGTTCTCTCAGACAAACGATACTCAGAAAGCAAGTGAGACTCTGAATGTCTTTCCGCCACCTTTGAGCTGTCACTGTTGGCTGCCATCAGTGCACATGCGTAGCAGTCAGGCTGATGGTCCTGATGTGACAGCTGTTTACTTTTTTGCTTTATTTAGTAATTTGTAGGCTTGCTGCACACTTGTGACACTAATGCCCTGTTGTGTTGCGTGAATGCATTTTCTCTTGCATCTCAGATTGCATCACTGTCCCTGTTGTGAGATGAATGCTTAAATAGTCTTTGAAGTTCAGTTTCTGCAAGCTGTGGATTCGTGTTAACTTTGTGTACAAAGTACTATTAATTTCTGTCCCTAGAACCTGAGAAAAGGGGAAAATGCTTTTCTGGAGTTCTCATACTCCAGATGTAACCGTTTTTGCTGCTAAGGCACTTAGTTTTGCTAAAGAGGGGGTGTAAAACGCTGTATTTGAACAGATGGAAATGTTATGAGGAGGTTTTTTGTTGGTTTTGTTCTTTGAAAGATGAAGTTTTTCACCAAATCATGGCTTTTTCTTTCTAACAGGGGCTGAATGTCTCTGAATTTAAGAACCCCTCAATCTACAGGCCACTTCTTATTGGCGTGGCTCTGATGTTCTTCCAGCAACTCACAGGCATTAATGCAGTCATGTTTTATGCAGAAACTATCTTTGAAGATGCAAACTTCAAGGTAATTGGGGTCTGCTTCTAAACTGACCAATGTCTGCAACAGTTTCAGCTTAGTCAGTGCTGTAAGGAGTCTAAACCACACAAGTTACTTGATAATGATCCTGCAGTCTGGGGTGGTGTGTTGGGGAAGTATGTTGTGCTTTGCTAGTCTGAAACTTTGCTACTGATAGAAATCCATATTATAGTCATCTCCCTATATATATTTTTAACTGGAGTTGCAATTGAAATGTTTCAGAGAAAGTGAAACTATAGGAAGAAGTTGTGGCTTATTTTAAGCTTGATTAAGAGGACTGTATGTTGTATTAACTGGGATGGGGTTTTGTTTGTTTTCTTTTTTCCCTGTCCCCTGTTTTCTCTTCCCACCATTAACTTCTTTGGCATAGTTTGTCTTCTTTCAGATTCAAGTAACAAATGCATTTGTAATGCTTGGTAAGTGATCCTCTTGCCAGCCTGAAAGAGTAAATTCTCCTTCCCTCTTCCTTTCTTTCAGGACAGCAGACTGGCTTCTGTTGTTGTGGGTTCCATACAAGTGTGTTTCACTGCTGTGGCTGCTCTTATCATAGATAAAACTGGACGAAAAGTGCTGCTCTACATATCTGGTAAACCATCTTACTGAATTTTGTTCAGCAAGAAAAATTACTACATAGAGCATCAAAAAATGCCTTAACTGTTGGGGGAATTAAGTCTTGCGATTTATGTATTTTAAGTGGTTTGCTTTTCCATTTATAACTTGGAATAACTATAGATTTGAACTCGTAAGAGGAAACTATCACGTTATATATACATTGTAGGTGGAACCCCTGGAAATTACATACATCTTTTTGTCTTCTTACCACGGATGTTTCAGTTGGTGCTAAGCAGAGCTTACCCTAAGTCGAGGACTTTCAGTGTCTCATGCTCTGCCAGTGAGGAGGGGCAGGAGAAGAAGCTGGGAGGGAACAGAGACAGGACATCTTACCTGAACTAACCAAAGGGATATCCCATACCACAGCACGTGCCCAGTATAGAAACTGGGGGGAAGAAGGGACTGATTGCTGCTCTGGGACTGGCTGAGCATTGGTCAGCAGGTGGTGAGCAACTGTGTTATGCATCGCTTGTGTTTCTTGGGAGTTACTCCTCTTTTTGTTGTCTCCCTTTTCATTGCTATTAGTAGTAGTAGGAGCAATAGTAGTAGTATATTTTACATCAATTGTTAATCTGTCCTTACCTCAACCCATGGGTTTTATGTTTTTAAGATTCTCTTCCCCATCACTTTGAAGGGGGGTGGCTGCATGGCACTTAGCTTTTGGCTGGGGTTAAACCATGACAACTGTATTGTGTAGCTGGTGTTTACAATGCTCATCTGGCATCTTTCACTCCTGTCAAGGCCAGTGTTTATTTCTGCTAACTATCTTTTAAGAAACACTTTGTGAGAGGCAGCACGTCTTAACTTTGCTGACCAACTGTGTTCTGTCTCATAGAGAATACCCAAGTGGTAACTAATGACAACTTGGTTATTGCTTACTTTTCAGGGGTAATCATGGCTTTCAGTACGGCATTGTTTGGGCTTTACTTTAAAATGGCCCTTCCAAATCCAAACAACTCATCAAATCCAGATGTATGGGCCACTCTAAATTCAGCATCGCCAGGAACAGAAAGCAGCATATCTTGGCTTGCAGTGGTGAGCCTGGGCTGCTTTGTTGCTGGTAAGTGGAACAAACATCTACGTAGCCATTACACCAAGCTCAAACTTTCTGCTGACTGTGACAGTTTTGTTCCATTTTGTCACATTACTGATTAATGGGAATGAGTTGTGTCTTTGACAGACTTTTTCAGGGTATAATGCAAAGTTGGGCTTACTATGGTGGTAAGAGCTAGCAGCTTAGTTAAGCCAATTCCCTGAAAAAAGAATTTATACTTCCTTGTGCTAACAGTGACTAGTGATTGCTCACATTAAATTGCTTTACTGTTAATGGAAAACCAGACTTTTTTTGCGTCTGAGCCACACCGAATTCTGTGATGGCGCAAAGCAACAGTAAGAAACAAGGTTGGATTTTAGGCTTATCAGTGACTTCATGGCAAGAAGCCTCTCTTGGTAAGAATACTTGTCATTAATTTGCTGTAAAACGCACTAAGATTTATCATGCTGTCCAGAAATAATCTGCGCTTTCCTTTGGGCAGAGGTACTTGTGTCATTGGAATCATCCAAGAATCTAGAGTGAAAATTGCATCCCCCTTGCTTGACTGACTTGGGCATCATACAGTCATCCCTTTAATATATATTTAATATGCATTTATTCTCTTCTGTTTGTAATTGCAGGTTTTGCCATTGGCTGGGGTCCTATTCCATGGCTGGTGACATCTGAAATCTTCCCACTTAAAGCTAGAGGCATATCAAGTGGTGCTTGTGTGTTAACAAACTGGGCTATGGCCTTCCTGGTAACCAAAGAATTCAGTGATTTAGTAGTAAGCATTGAAAATTATTCTTTAAGATGCTCCTGAGAGAGCCTTGAGTCAGTCTTTGCTGGCAATACAGAACTGCAGTTGTACAGTAGTGAGCTGTTAGTATCATGGGTTTTGCTTTCTCTCTTACAGGTTTTTTTAACATCCTATGGCACATTCTGGCTCTTCTCTGCCTTCTGCTGCCTCAACATAGCTTTTACAGCCTTTTATGTTCCTGAAACAAAAGGACAGACCCTGGAGCAAATCGAGGCCTACTTCAGAAGATCTTGAGTGTAAGACTTTTTATACTGATATGAAACCTTTGTATCATGAATTATGGTGCTGCAGTTGAAGGCAGCTGCATCACATGGCAGACATCTCAGTTACTGAACTTGCTAGCTAATCATTTTAATGAATTCTCATAAATATGGTCTTCTAAATAACACCTCTGGGGATGTGCATACGCTGCTGCACAGTCTCTGTCCAAGGCTCTGTGTGTTGCACATACTCATTTCATTTGATGCCAAGATGTAAATTAAAATCTAATTTTGTAAGTAAATGAATTTAGTTTCCTTGCTGCACTTTACCTTCCCCTTACGGCACAGCTTACTATGAAGAAATGAACTATAGAGCCTGGCTCATGTTAAGTTCGGACTGCAGTACTTTACCTTTGTGGTACTGCTGCTGTTTCTGAGATGCCTGACCATGGAATAAGTCTTGTTCCCAATAGGAGATGAATACTTGGATTTATGACTTATTTTTCCATATTGCTGTCAAGTTGGCCAGGAATGCATCAAAATCACAAGGGATGTAGCTCTTAGGAATAATGTATTATAGAGTTCAAGAAAGAGCATTGCTTTTTCAAAAGGAGTTACAATGTATTGGAGACAGCGAGAATATACTTTTAGCCAGAAAAGGAGAAAACCTCGTAATTTGTAGCATTAATTTAAGGGGTAAAGATCTCCAACAGGAGGAGGTCTCTGAAAGCCTAAAAGATTCCTGGAAACACAAACCAGTGTTTGATTATAGTTCTTGTCAAAGATGGGTAATGCTTAAGACACAAAACACCAATTCCACAGGGATGATACAGCACTTGAATGACATCTATGAAACACAATTTCTAGAGAACTCAAATGGAAACAGTAATGCAGAGCTGTCTGCAATAGTTCTACCTTCTGCCTGTTTAATGTCTTGTCTGATAAACCAAATTCAGAATAGTCATTAATTCTGTATGTGTGGAAAAAAAGGGAGGTCAAATGTATGATTCATTATATACGAAGGAATAAATCTGCGACTCCTCCATAAAGGTGATAAATGGCACTTAAAACCGTTCCAGCTGCGATAGGACTGTTTCTATTTGGAAACACAAACTGTACACGCTGTCACATGACATTAAAACCAATGGTAATACAGCAGCAGTTAAGACAAGTGGTAGGTAAAGAGATTGTGTCACAAATGTAGCAACAGTCGTAACAATAGGCAATTACTAAATTACAAAGCAGTCTGCTAACATTCAAAGACTTAGTTAAAACTGACATTCCAGGTTGATAACACTTTTTGCATAAACCTTTAGAGACACAACATTTTCCATTCAACCAGATGAATACCTAATAGAGCTATAAATCAGTATGCAGAAAATAAGCTCTTAAATTTGCTCTTTCACTTGTCTGCTAATGTCATGATTTCCAGTAGCAAACAGGAGTCAGCTGCAGGACAGCAGCAAGTGAAGCAGGTAGGCAGTGTACAGGCTGGTGGAGCTGCTGTGCTCACCCAGTACAAATACTTTCTAACCCGCATGCAAAGTACAGATGTTTGCTGCATTCTGTCACGAGCTTTCCTGTACTGTTAGTACAATTTATCCCTCCACAAAATCAGGCTAAGCCTATCTGAGACAACACTGCTTCAACTGAACTTGCAAGCATTGTGTGTATGAACCATGCCATCAAACTGGTAATAATGACAGTAGTGTGGTACTCATTTTCATACACAGAAGGCAACAAAAATTATTCTCAAATACCTTAGCGTTTGCAGATGTGATAAGATCATGTTACTTTAGATTCCTGTATATGCTTAGGACTTTTAATCCCTTAAAACTTGTGGCAAAAATTACAAATATACACAGAAGTATGTATATAATCCTTTGGATTTGGTTTTTACTGTATCTCAAATGCAGACTAAGCCAACAGCTCTGGGAAAGCTGCTGCTCAAATTAGAGATCCACACCTTTGGGAAAACATGCAGGAGTTTGTATCCGTGGCTTGGTCAGAGAGACACAGACCAACAGAAAGTAAATGGCAGGAAAAGCAACTGGTTATGTAGCAGTGTTACACTTCCCATGGGTGCTACGGTCCTGCTCTATTATGAACTGTTAAAGTACTGATTCAGTTGACTGGCCTAGTAAAACCCAAACATCAAACAAAGCCATCCCCCAGTGGCCCAGGAAACCAAACTGAAAACAGCAAACCCAGCCCCAAACCAGGGCAGATCTGTAATCCAAACAGGCTCTACTTGTTCCTTGCAAACTGGGAAACTGAAGGTATCCATTCATCCATTCAGCCTAGGGGCACAGCTGTGGGTTCTGGCCTGGATGATCTGCAGGGATCCTTTCTAACCTCAGCTGTTCTGTGATTCCATGAGTCACTACCCATGCCGGTAAGGAGGCACGAGTACACTCTATAAACTGCCTGTACAGTCTAGTGCTTGCACCAAAGTAAATTACATTCCTATAGTTCAATCAGACTAAGGCACAGTGCTGAAGTGGTGACAATCCCATTAGCCAGAAGAGGTTAAGAGCCCTGCCTCCTCCAACAAATCCAGCATGTTGGGATAGTAAACATTTCTTGCAGAAACTTATCTGTTATAAGAGTCCAGAATGGGCCTTCAGGTGAGCCTGACAGCAAGTGTCCAACTTGGTAACAGTTTTCCTTTATGGAAGGGATTTCTTCCATCCATCTGTAGCAAGATTTTTCAGTACTCCTCTCTATTAGAACACCCATCTTACACAGCTCTAAATTAAAGGTTATCTGTCCTCCCCTCCATGAGCCGTCAGCCAGCGCCAAGGATGCAGCTAAAGGCAGCTTTAACAGACATGAAAGTAGGAAGGGTTGTGCTTAGGGTGGACGTGGTTACAGTTTGTGCCCACAGCTATTTCCTAAGTCCTAATGAGCAGATGCATGCACATGCTGGAAAAGCAGAAGGGAAACAACATGGCTGTAAGGCTGAACAACAACATAGCTGTGCACACCAGCAGCCTTCCAAAAAGCCTTGTCATCTAACACCAGTCTGAAGCAAGAGGTTGCATAGATGCATAAAAACCTTGCCCTTTATAAATGATGCACAAGAGCTTATGTATCAGTACCACCAGTTGGCTTTTTTTAATTGGAATTAGTCAATGGATGGATTTAAGACAATGTTTTGAGAGAAACAATGGTTAAAAGCTAGTTCAGAGAATGCCAACTCATCACGCTAAGAGGCACAGAACTCATGGGCGTCTGATGAGGCACAATCTCTGGAAATAACATTCTCACAGAGTTACAACCTCTAGTAAAGACTTGGAGCTGGCACTTACATTTAGATGCTTATTAAGGTTCACCCATACATCTATGGGTGCAAAAATACTAAAATCATAGTAGCCACTGCTTAATACTGTTTCTGTTCCTAGATTACTGCTTAAAATATTGCTTCTTTCCTTATCAGCCACTCCAGCTGAGAGTAAGAATGATCCTTTCAGATAAGGCATTGTGTATTTTCATAGGTGAAGCAATGAAACCATTACACACAATAATCTGGGCAAAAAAATACTTTGCAAAAACAGTTTTACATTCAGACAGACTGAAGCAAAAGGCACACATCTCCAGATGGTCATGCTTGGAAAGAAAGTGGAATCATGACACAGGAATGATATTATAAATTAAAGTCAAGGATACAGAAGTCTTTCTACATATAGAACAAGAAATACCTGCTTGTAAAGCTGAAATCTTTCTATGTATATTAAAAGCCTGGAAGCATCACTCTTTCATGGGAAAACAAAACAAGTAAAACAACCCCCCCGAAACAAACCCAAACCTTTCAAAATACAGTTTAAAATAAAATTATTGGCATAAAGGGTTGAAAAATAATAAGCTTGAAAAATGAAACCCTGTTCTTTAACATAACAAAATCTTGAAGATGAGTACTTCATCATAGAAAACTAGCTTCTTAGCAGTGCAGTTTCCATCTGGATCCAGTTATCTGGAATAATGACTTACACTGTTGGTGCGAGAGCAGATAACAGCTAATGCAGTGTTCCAGGAAGTGGAGAAATGCACTTGGTTTGGGTTTTTTTTTGCTTGGTGTTGGGTATTTTTTTGTTGTTTTGGCTTTTCTTTTCAACTTCTAATTCTTAAGGAATATTTTGAAAGTTTGTTTTCTATCAAAAGCCTCAGTTCATTGATTCTTGACACCAAAACAGTTTTCAAGTTTCCTCTAAAAAATACACATGGACAGGCCAGAGCAAAGGAAGCAGCGTCTCCGTATCTTACCTGATCTTTATAGAACATCCTTGATTCTTCACTGAACATAGCACAGCTGCGTCATTTGGAGGACAGACTGACTAGTTGGAAAGACCTTGCCTGCAACCCTTTGGTTTGGTTGGTTTGGTTTTTTAAAGACTTGAAAACCAAAAGGAGTGATTTATGTCATAAAATTCCTCTTCCCTTATGACAAACACTGTAGTAAAACAACTCAAGATAGTAATAACAGTATTAACTTAGCTCTTGTCACTCAGGTACTTCAAATTACAAGAAGCTCAGAACAAGTAGTACTTTTTATTTACTTCATTTTCAGCCTAAATCTCTTATTGATTACCTACTGTTAGAATTCCACAAAAAGTAATGGTTCATTAACTGAGAAAACAAAACATACCTATGTCAAAGATAAGCATCACCAAATCAGGCTGAACTATCCAGAACAACATGGGTTCTATAAGATTAATCACCAATACTTCCAGCCACGTTTTACCACTAGAAGCAGTGTTTGTGACATTCCCACAGAGCTCACAGAGTTGTAAGAAAATGTGAAGTAAGGAGGAAAGGTTTTAAGACTGTCTTCACTTCAAGTCAATGATGTCTTCATCATATAAAGAAAGGGGTTGAAAGGGACAGCTAGATGGTGAGCTCTCCTCCCTGTTGGCTAAGGTATCTGGATCCGAACTAGTGGAAGGATACCGTCCTTCAGAACAGCTTTCAAAAGAGCTTGAGATTATCCTGCAGAAAGGAAGACAAAAGTCATTAAAATACACAGATCAGGGCAAGCAGGATCACTGGCTAGTTCTAGATTTAATCAAGTTATCTTAAAGACAGAGACAGACCATTAAAACTGAGTTTCTCTGGTTTACTCTGCTCAGTATCACCAAAACGCAATTGTTAATGAAGTCCCTGCCCAAATAATTTCCAAATAGCACAATAAATCAAACATGATTTTACATTGCAGCAGATCTTGTTTTATTAATCTCAGTCTATTGTATCTTGGCTAAATTCTGTCACGGCTCTACACAAATGGAGGTCATAAGCCAGTGGAAGTAAGAGAATGGTCAGGTAAGCAGAGCCAGACCCACCAATGCTGTGCTATTTCTTTGGAAAGTACATTTTGGAAATAGTAACATAAGAGCATACAAAGAAAACTGCAAGTGACCTGCACAATGTAGGTATAGCAGCAGAAATCACATTACAGGCTCAACTGCAGCAGGTCCCCACAAAACCCCATTTAGTGCTGCTTTGCTCATTAACATGTGTTTCAATACTTAAGAGTATTCAGATACTCTCAAAACACATTAGCATGAAACTCACATCAGTGTACGAAGGTCTCAGCACACCAAAACAAGCCTGAACTATCAATTCTGAAAGCATTTACAGTTCAACTTAGGTTCTTTTCTAAAGACCGTATTTACCTGTCACTACTGGTTGATCTTACTGCTCCCTGCTTGGGGTCTGACTGTCTTCGAGGAGTCTTTTTTTGCTTCTGTGCAGTTTCTGTCTTGGGTATAGGCTCATCCAAGAGGCCTTAATAAGGGAATAAAAGACACTTGATGGAAAAGAAAGCAGTCAGGAAAACATTAAAGTATCTGTTGCTGGTTTCTATTAACTACGAGTTTTAACCTGTCTTAGAATATAATCTATCATCAGATGCTGGCTAGACTACCTGCAAATAATGTTTTCTCAGAGTTTCATTTGCTTGTTTATACTACTTGGTTATGAATACTAGTTGCATGTTACAAATCAGACTGTGATGGCCCAAAGATTAGAAATTCTGTACTTAGCAATTGCTACGTGCACTGAAGAATGAGGAGTGTTTACCCAGCAGTTCTTTACGTGTTCTGCTTGCAATTTCTTTAATTTCCATACGAGATAAGGATAGTGAGTGAGTAACTGGCAGAGAGGGGGTGCCACTGGAGACTGTAGTAGCGATGACCTTGGGAGCCAAAGGTGACTTCAGAGGTCGTTCAATGCTTCTCCCCACCAGGTTACTGAGAGGAATTTTGTACAGGTTTTTGCATGGAACTTCACCTGCAACAGGAAAGAAAAAAAGAATGTTACATTTTCACAACAATCAATTCCTAACACTTCCAAACAAAAAGTTACTACACTCATTGTGCTGGGTGCTTTCTAACCCAGATAACAAAGATCTTTCTTGCATTACCTACTTGATGATCCCTTGCTTCTCTGTTATTGTTCCCATGCAGACAGATTGTCCACAGCTCATGTTACATTACATTGACTGTGTAAACTCTTTCAAGGCTAGAACTTCTTAACTTTAGGTTCTCTAAGGAGCTTTAACCATCCTTTGGTAGTTTAGCAGCAGTGCTACCACACAGTTCAAAATGAGGCAAAAACTCTGCCAGGTGCTTTGTATCTGTGGAGAAACTGAAAAATCTCTCTCTTCCAGACTCTCAACTAGGAACTCAAAATCTTTCACCTAAGTGATTTCACCTTACTAAAGATCAGATATGATAGCTGTTGGAATGATCGGAGGTGGTTATTCAAGCTGCTTAGAAACCATGTTACCTTCTAGAGAAGAAAGAGGACTTTCTGGCATTTCATAAGCTGTCGGTGTTTGAGGAGAGCTCCTTGAACTCATTTCCTTAGAGCTGCTGTCACATGATCCACTTACTGCAGCAATAGCTTTAAAATAAATATCTGACTGAAATGACAAATAACTCAGCATTAGTCCAGCGAGATTTTACCTTCTAAGTAACAGCTCAAATGTTTGTCCACTGTGTTCTATTTCTATAATGCTGCCAAGTCAACTGGGGTTGGTCATGGAAACGTTACCCCACTGTAAGTGTGAGGAACATCTGTGATGTTGAGGATAGCATTTGCCCCATAAATGGTCAGATATCTCAGATCTGCATTACTGGGAGCATTAAAGGACAGTGAGACCAATTTTGATTCTCTTTGTACTTGATATAAACTAAGAGCACAGATATGAACAGTTATCACAGATCAAGTAGCTCATGTTACAGTTTTTAGTTGGTTGGTTTTTGGCTGCAGCAACTTTGTATGTGAATTAGATCCCAGCATATCACAGAAATAGACAAATGCGATTTTCCTTTGTCTTACCTTTGATGCTACAAGTTGGAGCTCAGGCACAACTGCTGTGTGGACTAAGTTCCCATTCACCACTAATCGGATCTCAATGGAATCAGTAGTGAAGGCAAGGATATAAGGGAAAGCACAGACTGCAATGAAACAAAAATTATTTGGCAAGGAAAAATGGTTAATGGAAATGTTTGTTGGATGCTCCATCAAAACTGTTCTTGAGTATCTGACCTCTTCGGGCATCTCCCTTTCCTATGAAAAGGGTTGTCTAACATACTGATGGACATTGAGCTACATCAAGCCTGAAGAAAACGTCACTCTCCATGCCTGGCACAACGCAGACTGAGTGGAAAATGAAAAACAGAAAAAAAGAGAAAGGAAAAAAAGTTCAGCAAAGAAAGAACTTGGCACCAAGACTCCACTTTTTAAAATTACCATATGCAGAAACTTGGCTAAAGTGGCATCATGAATGCAACATGCTTATTCCTAGCACACATACTGTAATTCCACTAAAAGCCAAGTGCAAATCTAAACAACCGTCTAGTAAAAAGAGATCTTTTCTTACCAACAGCATAAGGAACTTGATTCCAGCTGAAATGGAAGTCATAAGCTGACGGCTGGATCAGTGGAGAACCTCCATTGAAAGGATGTACCTTTCTGTACTGGCAAACATCTGTAACATAAAAAGAGGAAAGGAGCATCCATCACCTTGCACTGCACATGACAAACACCAATCTGATAGGCAGATTTTCCATAAGTTCAGGCATTATTTGCATAATCAAGCATTTATGTAGAAGTCCCTTTATCTAAGCAGATAGGGGAAGTGTGCTTCCTCTGTGAACAAAACATTTGAAAGATAAAAATGAAAGGCCTACATTTTAGTAAGTCGTCACATTCTTCTTTACTCACATATTCTGTGAGGGTTGTGAGGCACTGGAACAGGCTACCCAAAGAAGTGGTAAATGCTCCATCCCTGGCAGTGTTCAAGGCAAGGCTGGACAGAGCCTTGGGCAACATACTCTAGTGTGAGTTGTTCCTGCCCATGGCAGGGGGTTGGAACTAAGATGATCTTAAGGTTCTTTCCAACCCAAATCAGTCTGTGGTTCTACGAGTGTACTGGGGGCTCTAGGTAAACATCTATGACCCTCAAATACATGCTGTTTCCAGCTCTTTTCTATTTTTAAGCAAAATGGATTTCTTCTCCTGTAATTGCTGTTCTTAGACTAAATCAAAGTTTATGTCCAGAAATATATTTCAGGTCTTTTTCTAAATGCAGACTTAAGCCACTGCCAAATTCTGTGTCCCATTTCATAAAAGGAGATTGAGAGAATTGCAATGAAATAATACCAGCAGTTCCAAGAGGCAGGCTGAAGGAAAAGCACAAAGACAGAATGGGGTAGCACACAGACGAAAAAGGGGTGGAATACTAAATTGTACACGCCTTGCAAAAACCTGGGAAGTGTGTAACTACTTGAATGATCTAGATGTGAAGAAACAGGACTTCTGCAAGTAAGGCAGTAACATTTATAAATATATACATACCCATCCATGTACCTGAAATTAAAACCTAACAGCTAGTATGTCTAAATTCAACATACCCTGCAACAAAATAATACTTCAGTTTCTAGTGTCTTTGAGACGGATTTAAATTCAAAAGCATGTATATTGCAAAACTTCCCACGAAACACTGAAATTTACTTAAAAAGACAGACTCCAAAGAAAACAGATTTACATATACAAATTGAGGAATTATCATTTTCAACCTTCCCTAAATACTTACAGTTGTAACACAACAGTAAACCAGCTTCACCATCTTCATATACATCAATAGCTGCAACAAAGTTAACCTGCAAAGATAATGGAAAAGGTTAATGAACAAGCAGAGGATACTGAGATAACCTAACTGAAAATAACCTATTCACAAGAACCATCAAATGAAAAGAGAGCCTCTAATGGCCTCTCTTGAGAGTGATTATTATCATGTGTTCCAAAAGGAACAAATAGAGTGCCCTAAAGCAGAGGTGACAAAGTGAAGCGACATGAGGATGTCCATAAATTACCCTTCCAGGAGGACAGCACAGAACACACTGAGTGTGCAAGAAATTATGTTCAGTGTGGTTCTGCAAAAAAATAAGTCTCAGTGTTGAAAACTTACCTTGTTTGTTTCAACGTGATGCAGTCTATAGGACTCCCCAGTGCTCTCATTAACTAAATCAAACTGATGCCGATATGCTACACAGATCATATTGTCACTGTCTCCAGTAGGTCCATCCACCAGCGTCATAACCACTGGAGGGTCAGAAAGGCATATTTCCTATAACGTAAATAACAGGATTATTCTCTTTTTCAGGCTCCTACTATGGGTGCTGCAGGTACTCCGTGAATTTAAAGGGATGTGCTCTAAGAACAGAAACATGAAGCAGAAACTTCATTAAAAAAAAAATGTGAACTATCTCTTTGGTATACACGTGATGGAACTCCATCAGTCGGCTTCTCACTTTTATTTCTCTGGAGGTTCAGAAGATAAACCCCATGTTCTCTGGCTTCCCTCCCCCCAAGGGCTGCCCAGTCTGTTAAGGTAATTAATGATTAGATCATACATACCCGGATGTACTGGAACTCCTCTACTGGAGATTCAGATGAGGACAGCAGAGAGCTGCTAGTTAAACTGTTGCATGGATTATATTTCTTTGTGACAAGAAGCAGTTTGTTCCGAATGGCCACGACAATCCTCAGTTCACTGCCATAGTGAGTATTAATGGCATACAAGTGGCAGCCTGAGGAAATAATGCTCTAGATCAGAAGTCTTTGGGGTAGGGTCTGTTTATCTGTATAATGATTAGTACAACAGGGCTCTGATACATGACTTAGCAACACAATTACAAACTTCTCAAAAGGATAACATTAACTTCTAGTAAAAAGGCAAATTCTACAGGTTCCAGATTTCCAAAGCAACCTGGTTCTGAAGACTAGAAAATGGCCATGTCTACTAATAGGTGGCATCCAAGTAATCTAAGCACTATTTAATGGAGATGTCAGTGTTCTTCCACCTTAAAATATTCAGTCTCACATAATTCTTCTCATATTCCTCTATCCTGAAAACAATGTATCTGTTTTTCATCAGCAGTGATTGCCAAGTACTGTGGTATTTTCATACAGTTCTAAAATGTCATGCTGGACTACACCTCTTACTTTCACATCTAAGCTTAATGAATTTTAAACTGACTGTCCAGAGAAAAATATAAAGGTGAGCACCTACAACCATCTCAGAGGAGCTATTACAAGCATCATAGCACAGTGGATGTTTTTAACACAGGAGAAAATAATCACCTTTTGTTCTCTCCAGTTTATTTTCTCTGCAGTCATATTTGCTTCTTATGATTTGCTTTGTTTCTATATCCTTTTGGACAGCACTGAGTCTGAAGACAAGGAGACGAGAGTCTTTGCCTGAAGGATGAAGACAGGACACAGCAAGTTAAAAAAATATGATGGTAGTTTGAAATTAATACTTTCAAAAAGAAGGAGCACCCCTAGAGTTTATAGATAATATCATGAGAGTTTTCTGTTAACTGAGTCCTAGTCCTGTCAACCTTTGTAACAATTACTTAAGATTATGAGATACCTGCTCAGAAAGTCTCACAGCTCTTTACCAACTCTTGCAAAGTGCAGATTATAATGGATGGCTGTGATTGCTCCCTAGCAATTGATAGTTTTTGTCAATCCAGAGTCCCTAACAAGTTTGTGGCATCTTTGATACCTGCTGCATTAGTGCCTTCTTTAACAACATTAAATCATTTCCCCTACACGGTTCTACAACTGAATAAACATAATTCAGTCCAAGAGATTTCCAAAGAGTGTCGAGTTCCAACAGTGACTGAAGGAAGACCAAAAGACCACATGACCTGTTTCAGGTTTGCCTTGAAGGAAGCATGAATGAGCATTCAGGGATTCTCCCTCCCAGCCTGTTAGAAAATAACAGCAGTTGCTGTACATGCTCCCCTATTCGAAATGAGGCATCTAACACAACTGCCTCATGAGACACACATAGCCAGCACTAGCCACATTCAAATGAGAAGAGAATCGAAGAACAGGCACCTCTCCTACCTTTGTCTGTTCGAGCAATCAAAAGATCCAGAGTTTCCAGCACATGCATCTGCTTTACTTGGAGAGTTTTATCAAATACTTGCACTGATGGTTGACCATCTAAAAATGAAACAAATACATGTATTCAAAAACTTGCTACAATTTGCTAGTCACTGGTTTTGACTTACTTCTTTCTGTAATAAAAGCATCAGGTTTTTTGGGTTTTTTTTTTCAAATGAAAAAGCTGCTACATACACCACAGCATCATAGCAAGCACTTGCTCATGGGAGAGTTTTATCATCATATGGATCACATTATGCAACTGAAGCCCAAAAGGGACCTTCCTTTGGAAGGCTTGAGAATTATCACCAAGAACTAACATCATTCTTTTGGTACTGCTGGCCTTATGTGACACACAGAAAACAAGGGGTCAAACTAGCAATATCACTGCTATGGAAAAAGCAGGCTTTCTTTGTCACATAAGCCTTTGGTGTCATGCTCACTATTATCAAGGGCTAAGAAATCCAGACAAGCCATTTAAATACTCCTTGAGCTTGGATATGACTTCATGAGTCTTTTCAGATGGTCAAGAAAACAACATATGAAATAAAGCATTCAGCATTAACACTGACTGCCCAATGTGGCTTGATTATGGTACAGCGAGAATTTTTGCAATTAGGTTACTCAAATGCAATAGATTTGCTTGGATTTGGACCTGTCCCCATAGGGGAACACCTACCAACACCTGAACACTGATATGAACATACATTTTCAAGAAAGTGGTCGGATACATAAAAATTGACACAAAAACCGGATCATTTACTAACCATCTATTAACAAGATGCCAGCATCTGTAGAAACCAGCAAGGACTGGCCCCAAGAGTCGGCACAGACAACCTCATGAGGAAAATTACTGCAGAAAGATTGAGATTCCCAAGGCTATGAAGTAACACAAGGGATACATATTAAGTACACTAGGAAACAGAGATCATACAGACACAGAATGTGATGGACAGTGGCAAGGAGTAACACGTAAATGCTTTTGGCAGGATATGCTTCTAACTCCATTTTTCTGAATTTGAAATATCAAAGGTTTGGAGCCTTGTAAGTGTAAGACATTCCTGAAACACTGGAATGAGAACACATGCAGCTGACACCCAGTGCAACCCTGGAAACACCCAATATGTATTTTACTTAAACAAGAAACTGCATACTTAAAAAGCAGGTACCACCATGCATTTGCGATTTGCTTACATTTTATGGCTCAGTTTGTGATGTTTAGTCACTAGCACATGGTACATTTAAAACTTTCTTTCAGACTGTTCTTTCATCAAGTTCTCTGTGCTTACCTCTCAGTACAGAGCCCCTCCTCCCCCAATTTAAATATTAGCTGAAGTCTCAGATTCCAAAAGTGCTTCTGAAGCTTCTGTATATAAGATGCATGCAGAAGAGTGTGGTTTGCACCTCTGACTCCCTAATGCCCTTGAACAAAATCTGGGACTACAGGAAATAAAAACACAACTGAATTTTGTTTTAAACTTGATGCAGAAGTTAAACTAAAAGACGACTGCATCGGGAAAATGGTACTTTCCTCAAATATACTCAGATATAACAATACCCACACTTGCTTTAACTTGGAAAGTGCTTCTGCCTCTAAGCTTATCCTTTATTAATTTGGAATTAGCTGCAGAATCACTTTGACACTACACATACCATCTTTGCTGCTACAGCACTAATTACAAAAGTAAATACACAGATGCAGATATGCAATGCCGTACTTGACGGTGTTTAATCTTTTCATAACTCTCTTCAGATAGATAGGTTCACTCACCTCCTTTTTACAAAAGCTTGTTGTTGCCAAGTTAGCTGTGGCATCCCCTTTCACAGTGGTTTTCAATTTCAATGCCTAATGCAAACAGATGTTTTATTTAAATTGAGTTTCTCTCAGCAATACCCAAGCTAAATACTATAAAGAAAGGACAATTTGAAACTACAAAATAGCTTCAGTTTGAAATCTTTGCCACATTTCAAGTAATTGGGGAAGAAACATAATTCTATATATCCTAAACAAAGTCTACATGACTAGAAGGCTGCTAGGTATCTTCTCAGCCAAAAAACATGCTGGTTGGGTTTTGGTTTGTTTTTCTTTTGTCTTCTGTGAAGTAATTAGTAAATTCGGGGAATAAATTATTGGTTACTTTTATCTGAACATTACAATTATTCAATTTTTTTTTCTACACCTGCCAAGAGTGACCAGCTGGGGAAAGGGTGAGCAAAGCATAGAGAGTAGACTTGAGATTTCTTTTGCACCAGCTCTCAACCATGTGACACCATTACTCAGATCTGGAACTTGTCAGATTCTTCTACTCTTTAGCTTACTAACTCAGATTACAAAAATGGGAGGGAAAGGAGGAGGCTTGAGTGTTAGTGATGGTGTGGGTTTTTTTTGTTTCATTTTTTCTGTTTTGGTTTCCTGCTGTTAACTCCTCCTGAGTATTCTTAAGATAAGCAGCAGAATCATGTCACCAGTCCAGGATCAAGAAGAGACAAGGGAAAAGGGACAGGAGAACTGATGAGAGTGGACACTGTCTTTCTGCTGCAGTGAACTATCAGATTAAACCAGACTAAATCATCACGAAGTTTTACTCTTCACTGAGTCTAAATGTCAGTAAGCCCATGGAAGACTGGAGTCAGCATCAGGTATGTTCAAAGCTGTGTGGTAACCTCTGACTTAGGAAAAAGACTGTTGAAACTTCTTCCTGGCTGAAGTAGAGCAAGTAATTTCTAAGAACTTCAACCTTAATAAAACACATAGAGGAAATCCATGAAAGATTACACTTCTCCAAAACAAAGAAAAAGACATAGAGCTGCTTGGAGGCAGAAAGCATCTGCTGCACGAAATACAGAAAGACCTTTTAGGTTTCATTCTAAGGTATGATTTTTCAAGCTTTCTTTAGCTTACGTATTTTGTAAGTGTACTCATGTTGTGTACCTCAGGTGTTACAGATAAATACTTTTATTCATATTTATCTGAATATAGATTAAACAAATAACACAATATTACAAAACTATTTCTGACTACAGGAAACTGCATTAAATTCTGACATAACCCTGCAAGCTAACTAAATTCCAACAGAAGCAGTGATGTAACCTTTGTAAACATAGGTGCATACCTCCTAAACTGATCCTACCTGACCAAGTCGGACAAACTCTGCTTGCCGGGCTTCCTCTTTCTTCCGTGTTGATTTTGGTGACTCTGGTAACACATCACTGAAGGATCTTCTGTTGAGCATGTTCTAAACCAGAAAACTTTTTAACTAAACCAAAAGTTCATTATCTTTTCATTTGCGTTAATGTGGTATCACTTACATTTTCTTCTGGATATTTTCCTGCAATGATGAATCTAACCATAGAGCTTTTCAGAGAACAGCTACTGCAATTTTTTCAGTCCTTGACTGCTTTACTTTCCACGTGTTATAGTTTGTCACATTCTATCTAATCGTAAGAAAGACCTCAGACATGAATATATGGACAAAAATGTTCAAACAGACCTATTTAGCTAGGAGAAATAAGCAGTGAGGAAGATAGCACCTTGCTAATTACAGAAGTATTAAACTTCATTAAAGTTAGTTAAGAATCACCTTAATAATGTCTTCATCATCTAAAATTAAGTTATCTCATTGTTACCCAAGGTTAAAAATTATTCAAATTTACACACAACAGGATGAGTAAGTGCAGTTTTTACGGTGACGACACTGATGCCTGTATTTGCAGAGCCGAAATTTCCTGCCTGCTGCAGGCAAGCTTACACAAAGTATGACATTGTTATTCTTCTCCTCATATTTGGATAAACAAATGCATGAAAAGTCCTATCTTGAAATGACTATCTGACAACTTCCATGTAACTGTAAAACAAGTTATACGACAACTGGCATTTAGTTCAGTATGCAATTCAGTACTCATTAGGATTACAGTCTTTTAAAGAAACAGAACATTGCATTTACTAACGAGAACAGGAAAGCACATATGAGGGGTGAAAACACTTACATTTACCTTGTGTAGGTCAGGCATCAGGTCTTGGTATAAAGAGCGGATCAGCATGTCCAGAGTGCGCTGACGTTTCTGAGAAAACGTTGGGGTTTCCAAGGTGGCTTTTTCCCCATTTATTACTAAAATATGGAAAAGAATATACATTACCTAAATGAGTGGTAACAACTCCCACTGACTCTAGTTTGCCTCTGCATAAAAATACCTGTTCCACCCTTAGTAATTTAGAGTTGCCTTTTTTTGTGAACCCCTTAATTTTAAAAGGGAAAAACAGCAACAGGAGAATTCTACAATAACCACCAAACTAATAATATGAAAAAAAAAAGACAAATTGCTGAGCAATTTAAGTATTAAACCAGTTTAAATCTGTGAAATCAGTTATTAGTCAAGTTCTTGTCAGCTAAGCATTAACTGTAATCATCATGATCCCGAAAGATTTCTTTCTTGCTGATTTAGCAGGACAAGTCAGGGTCAGTGAAAACAGGAAGTGAATCATACCAGAACTGAAAAGTTTTTAAAGATGCTGAAAAGCACCTATGCAGCATGCATTCAGGAAAGTTTATACTTTCAGGTTTCCAAGGCTGCCAACCTAACAGCTTCTGTTCCTAAATATCAAACAGCATTACAAATGCCTTCAGATCTACAAGTCCTTTAAGAAAATGCAAAGCTAAATATGGCTGCACATTCTGCAGATGAGAAAGTCAGATTCTGTCTAGTAGCCCAAGAAGCGTAATTGCATAGAAATCAAGTTTTTTTGTTAATCTGACTGAAACTGTTTGGTAGAACTGACATCCCACCCATGCTACAGACTTGAAAACAACTATATACAGAACAAGAGCATACAAGGAAAATGTAGTTACATTTTAAGCATCATTCATTTAAAGCACTTTTTTTTTAGCAAAAGGAAAACTGACTTACATTTCACTAACAAAAAATCCCTGAATTCCTGGTGATTTGTAAACACAGGTGGGGATGGAAGGGGAGGCCCAAAAAGAGGAACACTTTCTTCTGAAAATATTTTCAGCCTATTGAAAGAACAAATCTTTATCTATATTGAAAGTCACAGTCATAATGCACCTTTTTTATAGATACTGTTCAAAATAGCAGAACTGCAAACTTTTATCTGGATATGTCTTACATAACAACACCCATGGGTCTAACAACAACCAGTCACTTGGGAGTTATTCAGTAGAGCAAAGTTCTGCTTCCTTTACACAAACTCATACTGAGCTTGTTACTAGCAAGTAAAGCAGAACTTTGCAGTTCTACCCATAGAACAGTGCTTTTAATGGCACTAGAAAAATGTAGTCCTTTTCCAAAAAGCTGTAAAACAGTTCTTCACCTACAAAACATGTTGTGCTAATAGATTTCTGCTTTACCTGTGCACTCAGCAAGTACATAAAGTGTTTGGTTTTTTTATGAATAATAATGCCTTACTACAGCTGAATATGTATCTTGGGAACAGCAGATTCATTTTCACTGAGGAACAGAGTCAGAATGACTTCCATGCCAGCTGGACCTGCTGAGTTCTTTTGATCCATAAGGAATCCAGCATGGATCTTGTGTGGTATGCACTATGGGAAGACGTGTCAAGACTGGCAGAATGAAGCAACTTATCTAGTAAAAGCAGTCGGTTATTCAGAGCAAGAGAGGTATATTTATCTTATTTACTGCTACTCCTTTTCTTCCCAAATACACAGCAGTGTAAAATGTAAATGTGTTTACCATGGACAGCGCATCTACTGACTATGAGCTTATCTGGTTAAAGCCACTTTGCTCATTAAAGCCTATGCACAAGGCTGCAGAAATACTTGCTTTTCAGATTCTGATAAGACCTAACAGACTCAGACCTGGACAGCATGTGCCTCCAAGAGTGAGGGTCCCAAGGCTAACTGAAAAACAGATTAACACTACACTGTTTACCAGCAAAATTCCAGTAGATTTTAAGAAAGTGATGTCCAGCAGTACTAGTACTGTATGAAGATCCTAAAAATTAACTGGTTTGCTCAGCTACAACCAAACCCAGACCTGTAAAAGGAACTGCAGTCCATGGCTATCACATCACATCTAGTTATCTTTCATCACACATGTAGTTCACCATGTCATTGATCTCACCAGGTCAGAATATTCCAGGCATATCTTCCATCATTTTGTTATATTTCATCTTAAAAAGCAGTTTTGTTTTGACCCTTAGCTGATGCCTGTTTCAGAATTCCATTTTTTCTGATGGAAACAAGCACTATTCAGAGCCAGTTTACAGCCACCTGCATCCAGGTCCATATTGCTCTTCAATTTCTTAAGTTCATTTAGCCTCCTTTGGCATAAAGACAATACAAAATGTTTTTCCTTTATCTAGAAACCATCAGAAATTCAGTGTGAAGTTATTTGTTACTGTTGGCTTACAATCAGCACCTACCTGTAACTGTCATTCTGCTTATTGTATCTCACTAAGGCAAAAATATCTGCCATGCAGTTAAGGAAGTTAATCCAATACTAATGACTCACATGTATTTTAATATATCTTTTTTTTTCCTGCGGCAGATTACAGATGTAATAAAGGTAAAATATATTAATCAGTGTAAATATATAAAATATTCTAGACTATACACATTCTACTGTTTATAAAGGAAGTCCCATACAAAATTATAACACATCCTGTAATTTTTCAGTCCTCATAAGCCGTGTCAAAGAAAACGTAAGTCTGAATAACTTCATTGGCAGTATGGGTTTGTTCCAGATAGAACGAAGAGACCTTTGCCAGCAGCTGTGATCAGTACTATGAGGGACTGCACAATAAAACAGACTTATAATGGGAATAAGTTATTCAATGTAAGCATTCAGTGCAATTTAGGATGCTCGAGAGTACATTGCCTAGTCTCCAGTTGCTGGTCCAAAAGGGACACAGATCTCTTGTAGGCCCTGTGTCATCTCTGCCAGACCTGTATGGGCATGTCAGGTATGCTGGGATATCTAAATTGGTGCTGGATACCTTTACCTGGGCTACTCAGGACTCCACTGACCAGCCATGGATTACTTAAAATTACCTAAAAATAACGTAGTAAGTCCTGAGGCAGACTCAGAAACCCCTAGTCAAGCAGTTGAAGATAAAGAATGCAAGAATGCCACTGTCTTTCTAAAATAGCTTTCACTCCCATAACCAGCATGCAGGAGGGACTCTGGGTAGAATTAAAAGTAACACCAATCTCATAAATAAATAAATAAGTCACTAGAAAATGTAAGGAAAAAGATACGTGTAAAATGAGAGCGAATCATGGATGGCTTGAATGCTGGAGAAGACTCTTCACCTTCCTGAAACACGATAGTGACAATGTCATTCCCAATGTGTCGCTTCCTTTCTACCTGAAGAAAAAAAAAAAAAAAAAAGAAAAAAATGGAAAAATAAAAAATAAACGGGGTAGGGAGGAGAAACAGACACAATGAATTAAAAACCATATCTGAGTACCTTAACAGTTCTGTGAGAGAATGGTAAAACAAAGTTCCTAAACTGCAAACAGAATAATTACGATAAGAAAATTATGTCTGAAGCCAGTATAAATTATAGCAGTGCCAGCTGCTAAAACAGCAACTACTGCATATTAAGTTAGCAAAGCACTCATATTTTCTATAATTTCCACATTTAATATTCACAAATCGGGCACGGAACACCCCACGTTTCAGAAAAGCAAATTCCCCACTTGAAATAAAAGGAAAACACCCTGATGCTGAGTTATTGTTTAAAAATAATAGATGTCCTGATTGGCTTCTGGTTTTTGCTGTGATCCTGTCATCAGTCCAAGGCAAAAGCATCAGAAAAACTGGCATGGAAATAAAAAACCAACAATATAATTATATAATCTAATTATTGTAATACATAACTATTGCTTAAGAAAATAGTAAAGCAATTACGAGTAATTTTAGGTAAATCATTATGGATGTGTGATGCAGAGGTAAATGCATGTACTTATGAAGTATTTTTTGCCATCATGTAATACATAGGAAGGTTCAAGCAATGGACAATGGCACATCTGAAAAAGCACCCAAGAACTCACCTAATCAATCTATGAGAGGGCAACAGCATTGCTTTAGAGTAAACGCACAAAGCTTACTATTAACATGCTCACACGTGGAATTTCTTTCAAGCTACATGAATTGCTACCTGAGTATGAGTTGTGTGTTACTTATGTATTCTGACAACTCACACACAACTCTAATTTCCAGCCTTCCTGAATTCTTTGAGGTAATAATTGCAGCAGTGAAGCTCTACAGGTCATCTGAATAAGAGATTACTCAATCACTTCTCATGCAATCAGTTTTGACCTTTTTCACAACTGTTTTTCAGAGTTGACATGATGCATTAGCTTCTAAGAAACATCATTACATTTTCAGCATTATAATTATTATTATAATATTGAAGAAAAAATATAGCAGAAGCCTTAAGGCTTAAATTTCTAAAGTATTAATAGGCAAGAATTCCCTTATTTTCTTTTTAAAGTTTTAGAGTTTGTGATTTAAAAAAAAATAATAATAAAAAAGAATAACAATAAAAAAGAATAAATAAAGAGAGAACTACGTACCTGCTGTTTGTTCTCTCTAGAATATGGCAGCATGGTTGAAACATGGAACATGATTTCATGCCCTTGAAAAACTGTATAGATGGAAAAGATTCCTGTTGTGTCATCTGCAAGGGAAAACAACATTCTCAGCAGGGATATGAACTTTAAGTTTTCTAAAGATCAAAAGATATTTCAGGTCCTTCTACCAAATCTTCTTTAGTCATCTTTTTTACTGATTCAGTCTAGAAAATGTTCACACTGCGTGTTCTACAGGAGTCCAAACCCAAGTTTGCAACTTGATCTGCACATTCACACACATACTTAAAACCTGTGGTGTCCTTCACCTAACCTATGATACCTTACTATAGTGAAACAAGTAACTTGTCAGGTATTCTTCACCCCATTCCAATATAAAATGAAACTATTCACCTTGCAAATACACGTCCTATAAATACTTTTCTTCAACTGCATCCCATACCAGTGATTTAAGCTAACCTCACCTTTTCCTTCTGAAGCAAAGGATTTAGCATCCACATATTTCTGTAACATATACAATATGCGCATGCAATAAACAAAGCATTTATACTGCAGCCCCCCCTGATTTTTTTGCTTCAGGTGAGTTCTTACTTCTAGTGTCCAGTCCTCCTCTGTAGCCTGTCCAGCCTTTCAAAGTAACTGTGTCACCCAGAAGATGCAAAAATCTTTGAAAACTTTCACTTCCCATTTCTAGATGTGGAAGGGAGAAACATTACAACAGAAAAACACACATAGTAATAGAACAACTATAAAAAATAATCAAGATACAGGAATATTCAGATTAATAGAACAGTTACTAAAAAGGTGAAAGAAGAAAGCTCACCATTGCTGAACATTTCATCATCTGTAAGCTGCCCATCCTTAGCATAAAGGATTCCAAATTTAAAATTTACAGATCCCTGAGAAATAAAACCAAATATTGTATGATAAATAGGCAACCCAAAGATGTAAAATCATATTTTCTCCAAGGACTTTTATATACATACCTTTGTATACATCATATACATATAAACATACAACTCATTCCAATTCCATGCTGAAGTAGCAGAAACTGAGTAATTTATCTCTGATCACAGATTATGAATTTTATGATATACGAAGTTGGTGTTCTATTTATGACCTATTAAGATGGAGCTTAAAATTATTTTTGATCTTATGTTGCAAAGAAATATTGTATTTTTTTACTGCAATAGCAACTGATTTCTAAGTTGTCACAAGCATGTCAGTGCATATAGTTTAAATGGAAAGCTTTTTTTGTTGAATAGGTCATGAGCCACGAGTGTGAAGTTTACATTTACCTCTTGCTCTTCAAGAACCAGTAAATCCTGTAAACAAAACAGTATCTTTAGTACACTGGTATTAAAGATAACACAAATTAAAAAGTAACATCCTTGTATACTTAAGTTTTGTTTTGAAGTGACTAGTTGAGCCGATAAAGACTTTGTAATATCATGTAACCTTACTCATCATTCTTATCCTGCTACTGAAACAAACCAGTAGCATTTATAGTTAATGACTTATTTTTCCAGAAAATAATTAAGAAAAAGAACTAACCAAAAAACCAAAACAAACAAAAAAAAAGTAATTACCTCCTACCTTTTGTATCTCAGGATGAAAGATTTCCCTTGGGCTCTTCTCAAATTTGTCAAGACTCATAGCACTTGAAATGCAAATGAAATACTGCTTTAGAGAGGGCAAGTATACATTTCAACATTAAACCACTCACTGGTTGCAGTTAGAGCTGGTTACAAAAGGAATTGTTCAAAGAGCCTTTTACATACTGGCATCAGGCTTGCTCACTTCATACTCTTTTCTGCCACAAAAGAGGCAGGACAGACTACAAGCATGCCCATACACACTGACCATGAGAAGGAATTTTCTTGGTTTCACTGTGTATAATACACCCATAGCAAGACTTACATGGACAAAAATCAACTGAAGAAATACTTATTCTTTTTTTCCCTGCTTGCTTCCTCCTGCTAGGGTCACATAACCACCACCTCTCTAGTCAAAATCTGTGGTTCCTTAGGTCGGTTTATTGTCTATTTAATTTTAAAAGGTGCATCCTCACAACCACTGCAGTTCCGCTTAGTACCTGATTTCCAATTAACTTGAAAATAATCCCTTGAAAACAGCACCAAGAATTTTTCTGTTTTGTCACTTTGTCTATTCTTTTTGGTGCCTTAAATGACTAAGCCTGCTTTTCACTGATTTTATAAACCTATCATGAAAACTATATAACAGAAGTTCTGAATTACAGGAAAAGGCATACAGACAAATATCTTAACTGATAACTTATTTGTAAATACATACCTTAATATAGATTTCACTGATAATGTTTTTGTGGGACTATAAGGGAGACATATTTTCTGAGTACCCTATAAAGAAAAAAGAAAACTAGGAGCTACTACAAGACATACTGACTTGTTCTGTGTACTCAAATAGGAATATTAATAAAATAATTAAGTAAAAAAAAAAAAAAACACCAAAACTGTGCTCATTTTACTTACTAGTTTGGAAAAACAAGCAAACAAAAAGCCACAAACTGAATGTAAAAAGCCATGGTCTGTGCAAAATTACTTTTTACCACATGCCAGGGTAGTTAAAACTAAGTATAAGGATTGCTGAAACTAGGAAACATTACAAACTATGAACCATGCAGGCACACAGCATAATTTTAAAATCAATTGCTTGGATAAAAAGCTCTTATGGAATGTTAAGTGGAAAAAAAAATTCTTTAAACAATATTAGTGGATCCACTATCACACCTGCCTACTTGCTTAACATTGCATAAGAAAATCCTAAAAGCAGTATAAAGTCATTGCCTAAATTGATCACATAATCAAGAACAATTTAGGCAACTTTTCTAAAAAGAACAGAGTTGAAGGTAAGAACAATTTAAAAAATACCTGACATTACAGATTTCTGTCAGAAATTTTAGTATAATGCTATCTACAAAACTAGTTTTATCTACTATGGTAGGATTTTTCATGTAAATAAAAAATATGTAATAAATACTGAAATTCTGAAGAAAGCAGAAAGTGCATGATAAATGTATCCAAAACAAACAAGCAAACCAATATAAAGCCAGAGCAACAGTTAAATATTGGTTTCTCACAGTTTTTCTCCAAAGTATTGCATGGTATTGAGGAACACGCTGATTATTTTGGTCAGACAGTACAACAGACAGAAAGAAAGGGTTCTTCTCTGCATCTGTACCTATGTAATTTTGATGAACTGTTAGGGAAAACCAAGAAGCGTTATCAACCATAAAAAAGACAAGCACACCCGCTCGCACAGACAGACATGCATATAGATGTGTAAATATATGTATTCAGATGTAAAAATACATACTCATCTACCTAAATAGCTACATATTTATATAGAGATGTGTAAAAACCCCAAGAGATATGTAAAGCTTTAAAGGCCAAGGGTTTCAAAACATCCCTTTTTGGTAACAGGGATTCTGCCATTTCCAGAAACCCTCTGTCTTCATGTTCAAAATAGATGAAACAAGAAATTGTTTTCTGTACAGCATGGAAAATGGATACCAATTTAATAATATACTTTTTTCCCCTATAATTAAGTAGTAGCAAGTCAAAGCTACACTGCATTTTCATTGATCAAAACTCCCTTTACAAAAAAATAATTACCTTTCCCTAAAAAATATTTGAAATACCATCTTGTATGATACTCTGGGTTTTCCAAATGCACATCCGTTCTGTGCCATGTGCCAGGAGTGTAGTCTGTATTCTGAAATAGAATTGGGAGCGTGTTAGCTCAAATGCTGAAGCTGAACCATTTTTTCAGCTTTCTGTAAGTATCTTTAACCACTTACCTCACCAGAGGAGCCATTTTCCACACGGAACCGTCCAGCTCTTTGAATGGCTCCATCAGCATCACTAGATATAAGCTATAAGAGAGTTTAAGATAGAGGTTCTAGTTCCAAAAACAGTCATAGATCAGCAGTCAAAGCTTACCACAGTTTCTTTTTCTCCCAAGCACCAGGTGACTACCCACAGAAGGGATCAGCACCGCTATTACCAATTTGACTACAGATTTGCCATGACTCAATTATAACTCTAATCAGGTAAGACAGCTGGAGTTCAGCTTCTTTACCTCTCCCCAATTCTGTTTTCTTACAGTAAGTTTATGTAATTTCATTACAGCCTTGTCTAACTTCATTAGAGTGACATTATTTAGCTGCTGATGTACTGCTACTTTCACAGTAGAGGAGAAATATAGATATTAAAAAAATGAAGTGCAGAATAAGTGATAGATTCTAAGGAACAGCTTTCCATACCTTATTCTGACTCCTTCCTTTTTATTTTAAACTTTCTCCCACTGTTTGAAGGTACACACACATAAAATCACATACGTATGTAAGTACACACACAAGCATGCACACAGTTTTTAACCCACATAATTGCAAGTAGTTCATAAAACACTAGCCTAATATTTTGCCATCTTCAGCTCATAAGAGGAAAAACGCTCAATCTGGATATAAGCACAATATTTATATAATGCTTCCTGTCCCATTATGATGAAATATTCATGAACAAGGTAGTAAAAAGATTTCCTAGCCCAGGTCAATATATCTGTACTGAAACTTCCTTTTATTACCCTCTAACTTTCAAGTCCAGCTTACAAAAGCACATTTTTCTGAACTAGATCCAATTTTTTACCTGGAAATGAAAAGGATTTGAGCTCTGCATTATAAGCTGCTAAAATCAAAGGATAAACTTACAAGCTCCACAGATCCGTAATGCTTTCTGCTAAACTCTCCACGTCTGCAGCCCAGATCTTCAGAGACAGAGCTGGAATAGAAATATTTCATCAGTGTACACAAGTAACTTGCCTTCCATCTCCTGCGACGCTATACCCTCCCATTAACAAATATCATTCCTGCAGAACAAGGTTTGCAGTGCATAAACTCATTACTGCAGGGAGCACTCCTTACAATGTGTACAACCTCCAGCAGCCATTGCAGTCTGGCTTTCATATTATCCCCAAAGGAAAAGAAATGTCTGTCCTGATTGGAGGAAAAAGCCAAGATTAAATTCAATATTTAGCCATAATTTGATCGGAGTTCCAAAGCAGATGGTGGCTTATAACCACATTTGAAATCTGCATTTAATCTAAGGGAAGCAGAACCTATAACAAACTTAATGCCTCAAACAGGACAACTGCACTATGCTCAATAACCCCATGTTTAGTACCTTGCTACTGGTCTTTTTCAGAGTGTTTTGTTGGGTTCAAACTTAAACAGGGGAAGTTTAGATTGGATATAAGGACTGGAATGGATTGCCAAGGGAAGTTGTGAATGCTCCATTGCTGGCAGTGTTCAAGGCCGGGTTGGACATAGCCTTGGGTGACACGGTTTAGTGGGAGGTGTCCCTGCCCATAGCAGGGGGGTTGGAACTAGATGA
>JASSUY010051874.1:0-14838 GCA_032466535.1 Forpus xanthops | reverse complement strand
GTTTAAGTTTGAACCCGTTACCCCTTGTCCTATCACTACAGTCCCTAATGAAGAGTCCTTCCCCAGCATCCCTATAGCCCCCTTCAGATACTGGAAGGCTACTATGGAAGCTAAGAACTAATGTGGTTTTGTCAGGTTTTGGAACATGCCAGCATTGTACAGAACATTCTTTTAAACCCCAAATGGAGTTCAAATCAGAACTTAGCAAAATCAAAACTATGTTAACAAAGCATAAACATACATCAGCTTCAAATGGTCTTTAAGGCCACCTAACTACACACTCACTGCAAAAGTAAGTCATTTCTTATATCACCAATGTCTATGAAACCAAAGTTGTACAAAACTCCATTCTTTACTCTGTTTTCCCAGAAAATTTGAAGCCAATTTAGCAACTCTCAGGTTCAACAGGTCAAAATAGGATAAATAAGTCTGTTTCCAGCATCAACTTACCAAGTACAAGTAAAGCCCCAAGCATTTACCCCACTTTCACAGGAAGAGGGAAGTGAATTATCAGAGAAGAACTGTTTAGACTGACAACCTTGTAAGCTGTCTGAAATTCTAATTTTCATGACAGCAGTTGATAAAACAGCCAAACTGGGGTGACCTACCAGTACTTTATTAATAAAGGATACTTACTGTGGAAATTCCTGCATATTAAAACCCTATTTTGCTGCCAAGCTAGAAACTGAACAAAAGTGAACAAGAAAATCATATGCACAAATAGTCACATATTGCTTTCTTCTCCAGCACTGAGATCAGAGCGTTACTTTAAAATGAAGACTCACTTTACAGTAGCTGTTGGTGTTCCACAAAGCATCAGTTCGGCCACTATGTGTCACTGTTATCCACTTAAATAGATCCTGGGAAGTGTTTCTTCCAGGAAGAATGGCTGTATGCTAAAGTGGATTTTCCCTGCACCCTTGCTGCAGAAGGAGGATTAACCCACACAAACACACCACCAGTCTGTTCTTTGCACATAATCTTATGACCCGAAGAATACTCACATGCTATTTAGAAATACTTTAAGGAGAATTTCAGGCAAATTAAGAAATTCCAGGAAGCCAAGACAAACTATTCTAGTTTTTTGTGGGTCTTGAGCAAAGGAAAGAGACCCTGCAAAAGACACTATGCAGAGCCAGTAGATTAAGTCCCTAAGCACTATTAAAACCAAGCAAACAAAACCACAGCAGTTTCGCTCTGCAACTACATGAACAGAACAGCAGCTGATTCAGAGTATTTCACCTGCATTACCTCAAAGAGCAAGTCCTCCAAGGAAACGGGATCCATTTTGCTGTATGTCTTCCACAAATCAACACTGACATCCATTAACTGAAACAGATTTTAAACACACTGCTGTGAGAAACACCATGAAGAATGGCACAGATTCAGGTTTAAGCCACACAGACATATTTGCAGCACACTCCCCAGTCTAACAGCCCTCCTTAACTCTGAATTCAGCACTGTTTTGACACTACTGGTCACAAAACAACTGACCAGACATCAGTGCTCTGGTTTCCAAGACTCATCTCCTCAAGTGAGGGTTTGATGTGGAAAGTTTTGCTTCCACCTTTCAAACAAATCATCTCACAGTTTTTCAAGTTGAGTTAATAGCAAAGAATAGCTCAGCTGGTGCAAGCAAAAGGGAAAGATCCGTTTTCTGAGACAAGACAGACAAGAAGCAGATTCCAAGGCTACTTGTCTTCCACTCCAGGCAATTCTTACTGTAAGCATAATGTAAATATAGGCTAAGCTGGTTTAACTTAGCAATCAGCAATACCTCCTTCCAAGCAGTGAGATGATGCATAAGAACACTGTTCCAAAATACACTCTTAAGGGAAACTTGACCCTAAATAATTTCTGCATTCACAGAATCCCCACCACCCACTTTATTAAAAGTTCATCCACTGGCACAGTGAATTGTCTGGATTACAGCAGCTTGAGTAATTCTGATTTCCGTAGTAAGAGTAATAAAGCAACTGCCTTTAAAGCACTGAAAAAATAGAGTAAGTTCTCATAGAATCCCAGACTGCTTTGTGTTGGAAGGGACCTTAAAGCTCCTCCAGTTCCAAGCCCCTGCCATGGGCAAGGACACCTTCCACTAGAGCAGCTTGTTCCAAGTCCCTGTGTCCAACCTGGCCTTGAGCACTGCCAGGGATGGGGCAGCCACATCTGTGGTCTAAATACTATAGAGCGTAACAAAAGCACATTTTATGAAGTACATTTATTGCATGGCTCATTAGATTATCTTCAAATCTAGCAGCATAGAATGCACAGCAGAGGTGAAGTCTGTTTGAGGAGCTAAAAATGCACTGAGAACACCCCCTTTTAATAACAGCAGTTTTCACTTATAGGTCATTTACAGTGATCCCAAATGTGCTTTCTCCCATAGCTTGTTTTTTCCTCCCCTTCTGCGACATACAGCAGCTGCCTACCAGACAACCATGCACAAACAGTTACGTGAAGAGTCAAGAATGCCACTTCCCACTTGAAATGCCCTTATTTCAAGGGGGCAGAGAACAACAACTCAGGCTGGAACTGGCTGAAGTGCCAGAGCTAAAAGGCTTACTCTTAGACACTGAGAGTTTTCATTGCTCCTTCTTAAGCCTGCAAAAGTGCTGTAAAGACAGTAGCAACTCCCACAGTTTAATAGGAGAGGCTCTGTCTTTACAAATATCATTGCATTTCCTCAAAGCAGCCACAGATTCCTGAAGAGAATTGGCAAGGATGATTAAAGACCCAAAAAACTCCTGAATTTACAGTCAAATTTCCATTGACTCATTTCAGACATCAATAAAGGCTACTGATACTTAGGCTGACCACCACAAGGATGCTCATCTATTTGCACTTTGTATTTATAGTGTGATTAAAACCATTGAAGTATTATAAATTAAATAGACAAAGCATTGACATGTTGATACAAGAAGATGATAACAGTACTAGTGATGGAATTAATTAAAACAAAAAAAGCATTAAGAAAGGTATCTATAGCAATGGAATGAAGATTACTGAGCAAGCACGTACAGTACTATACATGTGATGAAACTTTAACAACAGTACTATGAATTCCTTAGGGGCTTTTCCAGTTGTCAAAAGCCAGACAAAGAACATTCTAGCTGTAAAAATGGAGAAGAGACAAGAAAAATAGGACATCTGCATTTCTGGGGCAGAGGTCCAAGAAAATTAAATAAAAGAAGCTTCAAACAAGTACTTAAACACAAAGCTGTCCTCTGAAGATGCTGCTACAGTTGCATTAATTAATAAGCAAGTCAAATGACACAAGTGGCTTAGAATGGAACAGCAAATCTTTATTAAAACTAGGAACATCTTCCAAAACCTTGACTATTGCCCTATTCAGCAGGCTGTGATGACCTAACCATATATAATGTTGGTGAGAAAAGTAGATGCATCTCTTGTGTCAAAACCAATGACCCAAGAAACACAGTCACTTCTTATTTTCTCTGTTTATCTTAAGGCATTGGTCACTAACCAGTTTAAGCAGCTTCTTTGGCACTGCTCTTGAAGATCTATACCCATTTAACTGAGTTTAAAGAAGTGATTTCTGTTATTGGTAGAGAAGGCTCTAGAAAATAAGGAAAGAAGTTCTAAATCACAACAGGGGGCTTGGAGAATGACCAGACAATCATGGTTTAGTCAGGGCCAGGCACTGTGCAGCTCATAACAGTCTCTCAGCACAATTGTGGTGTCTCCATCCCTGCACATTCAGAACTCCATTGCATAAGGTCCTTAAAAACATCACCCAACTTAGAAGCTTGAGAGGTGAGTCAGGATGAGATGATCTCAAACAGTACTTTCCAATGGAAGTAATTCCATGAGCCAATTCCTGCTTCAAAATGGGAATGGAATAAAAGGAAAAAGGTAACTACTCACTTCATATTTCATTGTAAAGAAGCCATCGCCCCCGATCCCCTCCAGGGCAAACGCCTGCACTATCGGCCACTTCTCAACAATGAACATGTCGAAGATCTGCAGATGACCTGCAAAAGAAATGCTTCAGTGTTTAACACTGTCTCACAAATACCACCAGTTGAACTTGCTGTGTGATATTAAGAGTTGCTCTGAGATTCTAATAAAGGATCTCAATTATCCCGTCTTTGTACAACTTGAAGTCTCCCATCAAAAACTGGGTTTTGTAAAGTATGTAGTTTTAGAAACTTCTTTCTCTACACCCCAGTTTATATCCCTTTTTCCAGCTATGAGTCCAGTACAGGGTATTCTGCCTCTGCAAATTTCATTCCAACACTATTAGCAAACCTGCACCCTTTAAAATTCAAGATAAAAAAAGAGAGCTTTGCTTACCCCAATTTCTTCAAATGTTCGGCCTCAAAATATACTGTCATCATCAAGGAATTCCAGACTGGTTTGGGCTGGAAGGGACCTTAAAGCTCATCCAGTTCTAATCCCTGCCACTGGCAAGGACACCTTCCATAGAGCAGCTTGCTCCAAGCCCCTGTGTCCAACCTGGCCTTCAACACTGCCAGGGACGGGGCAGCCACAGCTTCTCTGGGCACCCTGTGCCAGCGCCTCAGCACCCTCGCAGGGAACAGCTTCTGCCTAAGAGCTCATCTCAGTGTTCCCTCTGGCAGGTTAAAGCCATAATCCCTGTGTTAATCAGAATTTTAAGTTGGGGGAGAGGAAACCCCTTCTCCCTGGTACTCAGAGCAGCCATAAGCCATCTGAAGAGAGGTATGATCAGTCCATACACCTTATTTAGATACTTCACAGCAAAGAATTGTCATCCTTCCCTCACGCCCTGACCTGCTAATGACTTTTAAGGCAGTCATAGCTTATCAACTGCTCTTCAAGAGATGCAATGAAGAATTAGGAATTAAACAGAAAGGAACAAAAAAAAAACTGACTTAGCTTGTTTTGAACTGACATGGTTCAAAAATAGAAAGTAATTTCCTTTATGATTTGTCCTCTCACCTACTGTACTAAGGTTACTCACCACAGTAAATCATACAAAGCCCCACAGGCTCATGCTGCACTGTGAAGTGCAAGTACTGCATTGCTTTGGCATTATTCACCATTAGCAATACTGCAAACCTCCCTGAACAATGCAAGATTACACTGTTGAGGCTGTGAGGTTGGCTAGAGATCACAACAGGAAGTCCTGCAGTCCTGTTTTTTTTCAGTGCTAAAAAAGGAACCTTGCATAACGAAATGTTTATTCTCTCCTTACATAAAGAAGTATTTCTCTGGAGCTCCCATCTGAACAGAGAACTTGTGTAGCAGCAGAACACACTTCTCTGAATGCAAATTGAGTCATGATGTGAGCATTCACCCTCCAGATGAAGCTTCCATTTTTCAGAAAGGAATCCAACTCTTAAGTAAAACGAGGCTCAAAGGCAACCACTGACATATTAATAGTTATTTCTTACCAAAGGCAAGGAAATCTTCATTCTCTACGCTGTTGATTTGCATGCTGCAGAGCACTTACAATACTATAAGCAGAAACCAAGCTACTCTACCTTGGCAGCTGTAGGGAATGCCAATGCGACTGCAATCCCGAACCATGTCTACAAAGCTGGAAATCTTGAATTCCTCTGCAGCTTCTTCATCTTCATACTGAAGGAAGTAATTGAAAAGACATGTGATTAGGCATGCCTAATTAATTGCTAGTTTTGCAGAAAAGAGAATATTTATTCTACTGCTTCAATTCTACAGCAAGTGCCACGTAATCCACTAAAATATCACCTAGAGCTTCCAGAAACTTAAGAAACTCTTCAGTCTTTACTTTGGAAACTCCATCATAGGAGTGATTTATTCAAGCCAATGGAAATGGTTCTTTAAAAATCAAACCTCAGAGCAAGGTTTTCAATAAGGTTATATGAAGGTATTAAGATATACTTCATTTGCAGCTTTTGGTGAAGTCTTTCAACATCTTCACGAGGGACTGCAGCGATAGGACAAAGGATAATGGGTTCAAACTTAAACAGGGGAAATATAGACTGGATATGAGGAAGTTCTTTAGTGTAAGGGTGGTGAGGCACTGGAACGGGTTGCCCAGGGAAGTTGTGAATGCTCCATCGCTGGAGGTGTTCAAGGCCGAGTTGGACATAGCCTTGGGTGCCATGGCTTAGTGGGAGGTGTCCCTGCCCATGGCAGGGGGTTGGAACTGGGCGATCTTAAGGTCCCTTCCAACCCTAACTGTTCTATGACTCTATGATCATTTACTAGATTACGGACAACTTTTAAACAATAAAAGATATTTCCAGGACACCAACTGATGTGGCACAAAAATCTTCCCACACTTCATGAGGAGAGATATTCCTCAGGTCACAGAACAAGCAAAGAGAAGCAGCTGCTATCTGAAGGACAGATGGGTATAGGAAAAGAAGGAGGGAAAGAAGAAACACCACTACACTTCTGTTTCACACTAATAGCAGACTGAAATTGTCTGAAGACTTTAGTAGACTGAAGAGCAGGAATGAAGAACAAATACCACACTTACAGCTCAGAAAACTGTAAAAACTACACTGAAGAGCCAAACTGCACGAACAACATTTTTAGAATGTGAAAAAAAAAACTAAAAATGCTGATTTTTAGATGGAAAGGGACAGTTTAGCAGCAAGTCTGAAACCAACAGGCTGAGTCCCACTGGGTACTTCAAGAGTTATTTGCTTTCTGGAACAAGATCAGAGGGCAGTGGTGTTTTGTCTATTTACTTTCTTCCTTTTTTTATATACAGTGCTCTGAACTTAATATCAAGGCAAATTACCCAATTATAAACTTCTTGTATATAGCTCTTGCGAGCTTCAGGGTACAACCAACATGTTATTTTAAGAACAAGTTCTTTTAAGACAAGCCTGAATTGAAGATGCAGCCCCAGTTCCTTCAAGATATGTTCTTTCTTCAATCCCAGGAAGTCAGATCAAAGTTCCAGTTTGAAGCCAAGCCCCAAACAACTGCCAGTTTCTCAAGGCTTAAAATGCTGTTAGAATAAGACCTTGGGTTTTGGCAGGGTGCTAAAGGCTCATTCATTATCTGAGATAGCGTAAATACAGCCTGGTCCATAAAACAGTCATGACACCCAGGAAGCTTATATAGCATTCATCAGATTTCAGTACTTTATCTTATTTGGCTATCTTGAAATATGTGAATAATAGGGTTTTTCTTCCAAGAAGTAAGAAACAAGATGCTGCAGGTTTTGCCAGATTCAAGAGCTGCACAGAGCCAGGTAGAGCATTTGCTTGCTTTATTTTTATAACCCCTGAGCTTTTTGGGTTTCATTTCTGTAAAAGCAAGCAAAAGCTATTTTTAGCACTGAAGAAAACCTATTTTAAAGGCCACTACAGTGTTCCTGTAAACAGGATGCACTTAAAGCCTGACACAGCAGTGTTTTTTTTTTGTTTCTCTTTTAGAAGTAATCTAGGAACCTGGCAATACTTATACATTAGGAATGTGACTGGGAATGCATCGCTCAGCTCATTCAGATGAAGCAGGATTGAAGTAAATGTATTCTCAGCTTCAGAAATCAAACATTTCCATTCCTTTCCACAAACAGCCAGGTATGTGGTTTACCTTTCTAGGTACACTGTTATTTCAAGCCAGTACAGTGTGATTAAGGTTACTGCTCAACACATTATATAAAAACCCATAAGCAGATGCAGCATAAAATTCAATAGCTGAGATTTCAGCTGTCCTAGTAATAGTGTGTTAAGAACCACTCCATTCTTGATTCCAAAATGCATGTGTTTTACCACCATTCAGTTATGCTTCAAGATTTGCCTTTTCAGTAGGAATTTCAGAAAAAAATTGTGAAGCCAGGTTTCGGATTTTGCTGTGGCATGCTTTAACCTGCAGCTCTGTGGTTTATACCTTAACGTAAAGATCTTATCCCCCTCGATGCAGCACTCATAGGAGTCTATCTACAGTACTGCATCCAGTTTTGGGATCCACGTACAAGCAAGACATTGGTTCTTCATGTGGGGCAAGTTCACTGGAGGGCCACCAGGATGATCAGTGGGTTGAAGCACTCATCCTACAAGGGGAGACCCAGGCTTGTCCAGCCTGAAGGAAGCGATGACTAGACCTTCAAACACCCACAAAATGTTATTGATATGATGAAGCCAGGCTCCTCACAGTGGACTGTATTTGCAGGATGTGTGACAAAGGGCATGATTTAAAACAAGAGAGGATCAGAATCGATAAAAGAAGGCTTTTTCTTACTGTTAAGAAGGATGCCCCATCCTTGGCAATGTTCAAGGCCAGACTGGACAGAGCCTTGGGCAACATGGCCTAGGGTGACACAGCCCTGCCCATGGCAGGGGGGTTGGAACTAGATGACCTTAAGGTCCTTTCTAACCCTAACTATTCTATGATTCGATGAACCATTGGCAAACACTACATTAAAACACGACTTTGGTAGCAAACAAGGCCATCATTGGAAATCTGTCAACTGTAATACTTGATTCAGAGTCTGCATTTCTCACAACCCACATGTTTTTCCTCATTAAAAGATCATTGACTCATGTCAAAACAATAGTAATTAGTGGGCGAGGGGAGCAATTTGTCTTCATGCTCCAACAAACACAAAGTATTAAAACCATATTCTCCTCACCCACATTAGCAAAATGATTAATATCCATTAATACACAGATTGCTCCCCTGCCGAGTATGAAAAAGAAGAAAGAAAGAGGAAAAAAAAGTGTTCAGGAAGGAAGGTTACAAAGTAGTTACACTGTGAATATCAATTCATTAGCAAATCTCATCTGTATTCATGTTGCACTTACCTCATTTTCAGTTAGACAGTGAAAATGCAAGTTCCTCCAGTATGCCACATATGGCAGGAGATGATTATAATTCACAGGGTTACAGTACAGATGGACACTGTCAGGCTTTATCAATATGATTATATCTGTAACAAGCAGAAGCAGTATTATTCCAGCATCAAGATTCCATCAACAGAATTAGATGGGCATTAAAAAACTGCTCAGAGAAACTGGATAGAAAACATTTGTTCTATTCTGTACCTCACTGAAAGAAAACGGTTTAGCTATTTGAATACACAGTCATTTCCCAATTCTCTACAAAAAGAGCAAGAAACAGCTGGCAGCCACATACAGTTCTAAGCACAAGGGTACTTCTTACTGTTCTGAACAACCATGGGTTTATTCTGAGGTCTTGCACAGAACTTGCATCAGCCTCTCCTTTGAGAAGCCAAGAGTGTCAGAGAGGAGTCATGACAGAGCACTTACACAGTGGGAAACTAGAGCTGCTCTTGCCTGTTATTACATCAGGTTACTCCAACTAAAACTGGGACTAGAGCCTGTAGGGTAGATAGTTAAGGTTTCATGTAAGGGAATAATAATCTATGACCTTAGTGACTGCCACCTTCCAAATGTTACAGAAACAAGCTGGTATGTTAAAGGGAAAAAGAGCTCAAGTATTCCAGAACTGCAGAGATGTGATCACACAGCCACTGCTAACACGTGCACATACATACCATGACTGAAGTAGGCCTCCTCATCACGGGCTGGATTTGTTTAGATTTAGAACATTTGGGGGGCAATGTTTAAAAAAAACAGCACTTAAGCAGCGTTTTTCAGATGTATATACACAATTAAAGACTTAGTTTCTTTTATGCAGTTTTGCCCCTTTTTCTGCTCACCCTCCTTCCACAAAGATTAAAGAATAGGTCTGAGTATGTTACTCACCATCCAGAACTTCTTCAGGAAACTCAGTTCTTTCAAAGTCATTGTTATACTGGTTATACAAGCCAAAAAGCAGATAGTTTGCCAGTTCCCTGCAGCCTTCATTGTATCGGCTATCTATCCCTGCAAAAGCAAAACCATGTGAAGTGTTACGTGTCCCAACTACACCTGAGAAGGTTTAATTCCTTCACAAAAAAACGTTTAAAACAGGAGTATTAACTCCCTCACATAGTCAATGGGAACTTAAGCCCTTTGAACATACTGGGAAAACAGGGTAGAGGAAGAAAAGGAGTTGTTGCAAGGTCATTGCCACACACTGACATTCCACTTTTGACCTAAATCCACAGGCATTGCTTTAAAAACATTAAGTCTAGTTTTGTGCTGTACTCTGCAACAACTAAAGTTCCATTTTATCTCGTCATTCAAACTTCAACATCTGTCTGGGTGCAGGATGCATTGTAATTAATATGTTCTTGATTGAAGCTTCCTAACAAACTAATCCTGTGACCTAAATCTCCTGCTTTGGAATACATGATTAAACATTATCTTATTGGCATTAGAGTGCAATCCATGAGTCACCAGAAAGCCAGTGAGGACTTCCAACAAATGATGAAAAGGTATTCTGACAAAACATATGGTATATGAGCAGCTTCCAAGGAAAGCCTTTTCTGGGCCTTGGGAATATCAAATTAAAACACGCTGAGATCTGGAGCGTCAAGAGGCAGAAGATAAATGCTAGAAGAAAGGAAGCACAACACAAAAAATGAAGGACGTGGAGCTGTCCAGAGCAAGTCCAGAGGAGGCCATGAAGATGATAGGGACTGGAGCACCTCCCATATGAAGACGAGATGAGAAAGTTTGGGCTGTTTGGTCTGGAGAAGGTCTGTGGAGACCTAAGAGCACCTCCTGAAGGGGGCCTATAAGGATGCTGGAGAGGGACTCTTCATCAGGGACTGCAGCGACACGACAAGGGATGGTGGGCTCAAACTGAAACAGGGGAAGTTCAGGTTAGACATAAGGAAGGAGTTCTAACTGAGGGTGGTGAGGTGCTGGCACAGGCTGCCCGGAGAAGTGGCAAATGCTCCATCCTTGGCAACGTTCAAGGCAGATTGGACAAAGCCTTAGGTAATATGGTCCAGACCGAGGCATCCCTGCCCATGGCAGGGGGTGGAACTAGATGATCTTAAGGTCCTTTTCAACCCTAACTGTCCTATGATTCAGGAAGTATTTTTCATCTCTCTGGAAGACAGTCACAATTCCTAAATCTACTGGAAAAAAAAAAAAGTCAAGCTTTATCCACAAGTAAAGCTATGCATAAAGCAGCATCCTTGACATTCACCCCTGACAGGTCACCAGTTTCCACTGCTTCAAAGTGTCTTATAAACAGTAATGTCAAGTTTTCCTACCAAGCTGTATTAGGATAAAGTTGGATGGTGGCCAACACGTTAAGGTCTGTTTCCACTGTCCAAAGCAAGATCAGTACATTGATAATGTAATAACTCAGTCTGAATGTCTGGGTTTCAGGACTTGCATTGGAAACCAAAGTATTCAAGAGTCACCTGAACTTAGCAGAAGTTGGAACAAATCCTAGATACTCCTAACGACATTCCTTTATTTATCTTTCAGCTTTAAAGTACTAACCAGAGGCCATGTCTGCATCCAGCTGCTGAATCTCACATCTTAATAAACCCCCTTGTTTGTTTAGTAACTGGCCTTCGGAGAGCTCATGTATACTCCAAGGTATCAATACATGGTATGAGGCTACAGAAGAGACAAAATCAACCACCCTAACTTCTAGCACAGATCTCCCATTCTTATATACATATATACATATACACACACATCCCTCAAACACGTTCTTTTCAAAAGTCACAATTCTGTGTGTTCAGGGACATCCCTTGACAAAGGGAGCACCAAGCAGCCCATTTACAACTCAGGTCAGAACTGATAAGACTCAGCTAAAGAGAGCCCAGACACTCATTTTCAACCCCTGTTGCAATGTTATACCATTGCTGTGCCAATAATATTCTGCATAACCAGACTGCCCTGGATCTGGGAACTCAGAAAGAGGGCTTAAAAGAGAGAGGAGAAGCAAATACACTGTCTCTATTTAAGCTTCCAGACCCATGAAAACTGGGGCTGGAATACAATCTAGATTTCATTTGGACTCAGTGCACTAATACTGGCCCTAAAGCCCCTGTCTCTAGGTGGGATTTTAGTTACAACCACAAGTGGATAAATTCTTTAAGGAAGCAACTGCCCTATTGTTCCAGGGAACTCCATTTAAATACAATCAGTCTCTTTGAAATCAGCTCTGACCTTAGAAAGCAGCCCATACAATGTCCTGAAGATAATCTGGTTTACTGATTACCTGCCTGAGGCAACTTTTGAAGGCAATCAGATGAGCACATAATCTGGCACAAAGGAGGAATGACGACAGTCCCTTTCAGGGATAGCAAGGTGATGGGTCAATCCTAGAACCCAAGGCTGGATGGGACCTCAAGCATCATCTGGTCCAACCTTTCTAGACAAGCATCACCTACGCTAAATGGCCCAGCACCCTGTCCAGCCCAGTCCTAACAGTGCCCAACACTAGGGAGACACCACTTCCCTGGGGAGATTATTCCAATGAGTGGCTGTACTCATTGGGAAATATTTTCCTCCTGTGTCCAGTTAGAATATCCCCAGCAGTAACGTGCACCCATCACCCCTTATCTTTTCCATGAGACTCCTTGTGAAAGTCTTCTTTGTAGCCGCCATTTAAATACTGGAGCATGGTGACAAGATCTCCCCTGAGCCTTCATTTCTCTTTAGCTTACCAGAAAGGCATTAACTCTGAAGAACATTTAGTTTGTGTAGGTTTTACTGGTTGGGTTTTTAAGTATCCAGTATAGGAGCTTTCATACTGAGGCTTTAATACTATTCTACAGAAACATATGGAGTTAAATGAACAGATACAGTCAGCAGAAAATAAACAGGAAATGAAACAATGACAAAGATACCTCCAGAAGCATATCAGGAGTCCTCCATGGAACAATGGGGAAGGAATTAATGAGGAAACCCCCACGCCTGCCTCCAGCTGAGTCAGGAGTTTAGTAACTCCCATCCCGTTCCTAACTCAACACAAGGGTTTAGTGAGACAGTGACCCCAGTCCAACAGCCCACTGCTGCCCAAAGAGCCATTCCCGCTCCTTCTCCCCCAGTTAAGGCTCATACAACCAGATTCAGTTTGCTAAACTGGCAGGAAATGAGCTTGGCCAAATACAGAGAACAGAGGGAAGAAATTTTGTCTGCTCAGTAAGATGAAGCAGATGCAAGATATCAACCACCAGCACTGACGTAAAATGCATGTGGGGAGTAAAGAGAGGAAAGGAGTGGTCTAAGGGCAGGCTGAGACTCCCCTTTGGCAAAGCAGAAAGTATTCAGCTCGGCCATCCCTTATGTCTGAGATATCACAGCTGCTAAGCTGACATAAACACAGCCCGCAGGTAAAAAGTCCTGGGTTTTGTCCTAGCCATGCGCTCCTGACATGTCCTTGTGTATGGAAACAAAGAACAGTTGTTCCATAACACATTGAACAGCCACACGAGCTCCAGGGCAGCAGGGAGGCAGTAGGATGGTGAGGCTGGAGAACAGACACACCACCTTTAGAGATTTGCCTCAAACCCAACATGCAGCTGCGGAACTGCCATCAGAAGTGGCAGGACAAGGAGAATGGCTTTAACCTGCCAGAGGGGACACTGAGATGAGCTCTTAGGCAGAAGCTGTTCCCTGTGAGGGTGCTGAGGCACTGGCACAGGGTGCCCAGAGAAGCTGTGGCTGCCCCATCCCTGGCAGTGTTGAAGGCCAGGTTGCACACAGGGGCTTGGAGCAAGTGGAAGGTGTCCCTGCCTATGGCAGGGCACTGGAACTGGATGAGCTTTAAGCTCCCTTCCAATGCAAACCACTTTGTCATCCTATGAGTCGAAGTGGCACAATAGTCACTAACATAGTCTCTATTTGGAAAGGGAATGGGATGAGCAATCAGCATAATGTACTAAATGCTGGTGAGGTTTCTCCCACATCGTCAGAGCAAGAGCTCTGTGTGGGATGGATTATAATGCAGGGAAAAAAAAAACCAAAAGGATATCTAAAGAAGTAGTCATACTTGAACAGAAGATTTACTGGTAGAGCCTCTAATGTGTTCCTGTCCTCTTCAGGCAGGATAAAAGGTAAATACCAACACTTAGTCCACTGTCTTCTCTCTTTGCAATCTCACAATGCTGTTTTCAGTTTCAATGTAAATATTAATCTCCTTGAAGAAAAGCTATAGAAGTTCATATAGTTTTGATCTCATGGCCCAGGTGAGGGAAATGCATTAACTCTTGGTCATTAAAGACAGACGAGTGAAACAGAACATACATGGACTGTACATACACAATTATGCCTATGTTTCCCACACAAGCCAAAAGGACTAAAAACATAAGACCACATATTTTTTGTCACCTGAAGGTAGCATTTGAAGACAGGTTTAATGTATTTGTAAGAGTAACATGCCTGCTTAATCAGAACTTATGCTAAAAATCCCACTGGCTACATTAGCTCAGATTAGACAACAACGGTTCCTTTGTGGGTGCTAAAAGAGATTAGCGCAAAGCACAAGACTAATAACAAAATACAACTCCTATAATTCCATAGCAGAACTGTTTCTTTATTAACAGCTATGGTCTTATGCATGGACTTAAATATTCCACATTACACTGAGGATTCCACAAAGCAATTCCTTTCGCCCGTAATAACTTCCCAGAGCTGTACAATGTTTTGAGCGACTGTTCTTTGTTTGGGACTTACTGCAGCTTCAGAGATCACAACAGTCAAGAAATAAGATGGTGTCAGTGGTGAGATGGCACAAGTTGATATATTTTCTGTAATTCAACTAGTATCAAAGGCAAAACCCAAATATGCCATTTCTGCATCAGCACCAGTGTGGCAGCAGGACCAGGGCAGTGACTTTTTGGCTGTACTGGGCACTGGTGAGGCCACACCTTGAATCCTGTGTTCAGTTTTGGGTCCCTCACTAGAACAGAGACATTGAGGTGCTAGGGTGAGGCCAGAGAAGGGCACTGGAGCTGTGCAGGGCCTGGAGCACAGTGTGATGGGGAATGGCTGAGGGACCTGGGGGGTT